>NBNE01000070.1:0-46995 GCA_002215365.1 Phytophthora megakarya
TAATATGATATAAGGTTAATATTATTGGCTATCATTAACCTGTATTTTTGTATCAGACCAGAAGTCCCGGACTTGTCGCATGACGTATTTTTAGTAGTGCGTATTTTTCCGTCGCCGTCTGTAATACCCTCTGCTTGGCGCGAATTGAGCTTCGATGTCGAAGTTGTGCCGTCCACCGACGGTTCATCCACCGACGGTTCAGACGTGGCTAAGGAGTTATTTCTTTGAGTTCTTTTGGGTTGAAAATCATCAGCAGAACTTTCCACACCGGTAGTTGCAAAACTTAGAGCATACTTCAGATGGTGAGCTACATTCCGAGGAGCTTTAGGTGGTGTGACACACGAACTCGTAGTCATAGCGTCATCTGCTCCAGCTTGCATCTTGCCATATGTCGTACAACAGTAGTCCTATATCGTAGCGTGCGTTGAACAGTGCAGACAACACTTTGTTCATTTAATTGGTTTGAAGAATAAACCATTGAATAGCATGATTTTGTATGCTGGCGCGTAGGTTCGTGAAAAGTCAACGACTGGTCTCTTTGGATATCTTAATTATTTTTTATTTCTAAAAATAAGTTGGCTGTCCAAAAATCCCGGTTTTTCAGTTTTATTTTGACATCGCCGCTAGGGCCGTTCCTAACCGGGATTGCAATCCGAAACTTGGCATGTGATTGGTCAATTAAGATCCGATTATTTCCGATTATATACCATGTGTACCCTTTGTGATCCTAGCCTTGGGTCGCGCTCTCGACGGGATTGTCGGATCGCATTCCTTCGTTTTCTCCCACCCTCGATAAGATGGAGGAAGTTCGACGCTGGATGACGGATGCCCACCTCGCTAATGATCGCCTTCGCGCCACATTACAGTCGCGATTGTGTATTTGGTGCAAACGCTCCCGATAAGCGTTCCGAGTGTATTTGTCGTCCTGCATCAATTGGAACGTACACTAACTAACAGTCAACTTAAAGGCCAATTAAAGCGTTGCTATCCAATGGATGTGCAGTCATTTGAGAGGAGTTTAATTTACTTATGATAAGGCCCACACTTACTTGAGACGAGCTCCAGTCAACGAGACGGACTGGAACCGACCCAGTGACACCAGAAATATGCTGGAAATGATTATCTCACGGCTGGCTGGCAGTAGTTATCACACTACACGTGGGCTGGGTGGCATGTCCGTGTCGGGCTTCTACAACTACTTGCACGCGGTTATGGATGCTATTTGCGAGTGTGTAGTGTTGCGAATCGTTTGCCCGAACAGTCAAAAGAGCGTGTACTTGAGTTGGCAGACGATTTCACAGCGATCAGCAAGGATGGAATTATGACAGGATGTGTGGATTGTGTTGATGGCTAGTTATGTGATCCATCGGAGAAAGAAGTGCCTGACGTGGTTGCATTCTTTTCTGAACACTACCAGTAGTATGGCCTCAATGTACATGCCATTAGTGATTCACTCCGCCGCTTCACAGGCTACTGTTTTAATTCTCCTGGGAAGGTGGGCGACTCCATTGCTTACAAGAAAAAGGAGCTCAACAAAGACATAGTGAACTTGCCTATGGGGTTCTATTATTGGGGGCAACGCGTACCCGCTGTCAGATTCGCTGCTTGTGTCGTTTATGAAGTAAGAAATTAAACAGATAAAGCATTCTGACTTCAACAGCTTTCTGCGCCAGCTACGAATTCGTAATGAGATGGCGTTCGGTTTACTCACAAATGCGTGGTCGATTTCCAGCGTGCACTAGCAGTGGACTTTATTCACATTCGCAAGGTAATCAAAACACGAATGAAGCTTCATAACGAACGACTCCGGAATAAAGGGGCGTGTTGAGATTTCGTGAGGTATCTGCTGAATATTAGGCTCAACCGGAGACCTACCTACTGACAACTCGGAAGCAGTTGCTGCCTTACGTCATGATGCGCAAGGACGCATCCTTCGCGAAGTTTTGGTGGAACCCATTCAAAATTTAGTCTCCGGAGGCCGAAACTAGCAAGGCGCAACTAATGAGTACCGTTCATGATCTCCAATTCCAGCGCTTCAATCGACTTTTCCAGTGCGACTTTTTTTCTGAAACTCGGCTACTTCATTTTCAACATCACCAGCGTTTTTCCCAGTCACGTGGCACTCACGTCGCTCCTCCGACAGTTTTTCGTCACGGTCGCGTTTCGCTCTAACATTGAGGGTAGCGTAGATAGCTTTGTGCCGTACGCTGTTTTAAGATGAACAGTTTTCTCTTTCCATGTGTCCTGTTGGAGTTGATTTGCATCACTACGACAAATTTCTTCGAGTTTGTCAATGACAGCAGTCCATTCAGCGGACCGAGCAAATTTTCGATGTTTATGATTATTTTTGGCTTATTTTGCATGTTATGGTGTCATCTTCGTCGTCTGCGTAAACATTTGATACAGATAACACGCACCTTTCTTGGCGATGTTCGCACTAGCGATTCACGTAGTACACGCCGGCTCGACCATCACAAAAGCCCCAGAAGTCATTACTTTCTTGTCTCGAATGTGTGATGCAGCGGTGACTTTACACACAGATATGACCGGTCCGAACTCAAAATGCCCCGAGGTTTTGATATGCAGCATAACACACCACACACGCTTGTCCACTTCTCTTTCACGGCCTTGGACTTGGCCGTTAACTGTTCCTCCGCGCGGTCAGAACAGATACCGCGTTTCGGGATCGTCACTCTCCTCTCCGATCCGAGATTGGCTGGGAGTTTTAGTTAGTCCGACGTGAACTTAGTCAATTCTAGAAACCTTCACTTGGCCTGGGACGTCGCGCACCACGTCTTGTTATAGACGGAAAATAGTCGAAGTCAACGATGGCTGAGAATGCACTCCAAGTCTCGCGTCGGGATGAAACACCAATACTGCGAGAGCTCCAATGGAAGGCCACCTCCTTCCCAGAAGTACCAATCGAAATCCAGTTGAAAAAGTCGTTCAAATAGCACAGAATATGAAATAACTCAATTAACCCAACAGTAAAGTAAGTTTAAGCTTGTTAAATTGGCTTGAGTTTAATGGGGAGACGATTAATCTTGATGGATGATGCCGGAACACGTGCTAAGCCTGCACGCTCACCGATATGAGTTCTCCTGCGTCCTTCGGGGAGAATTGAATTCTGATTAAGTTTAACACATGGAAACGGGAACCTGCATAGCTCAGGTGCCAGCCCCGTTACAAACTATAACTCAAATAAAAATCGAAGGTTGAGAATACAGCCACTCATTTCAGAAGCGCAGTCAGCTTGAATCTTGGAAGCGTGCCTAAGCAGAATGCGACGCTGACATTGGTCAGGACATGTCCGATTACTCCAACCGAACGGTGTCGTCAACCTGAGATGGCCCACCCTTCGTGTCGTGTCTGATGTGATACGGGTCTTCGAACCGACCTTTCACGCAACCTCAACTTGGAGTCAATTCTGAGACTCCCATCTTGCCACTCTATTCCAGGACCTCTGAGAATATTCTGAGATCATTCGAGGGTCCAGAACGCCTAGACCTATTTCCATTTCCGAGATATCGTGACATGCCGTATCGGGTCTGAGAATAGTATGAAGATTCACACCAGCCCTAGTTCTGGAATTCGTCACATTCACCACACTTCAGAATCGTCTCAATCCAAGAGTCAGTGACAACTTGAACGTCTCCCATCAATACTCCGAAATTACCCATAATCACACCGCTGGACACCCAGGCACTTGAACTTCCACTTCTGTGGTCTCAGGTCTGAGAATTGTATTGGTAGTCTGAGAATAGTATCGGCTTTATACACTTGAAGTTCCGAGCTCTCCATAACAAACAACGACGATATTTTCAACTTCATAATAAACTCTCGTCCATAGCAGAGAGCCGCATAGTCTGGATACATCTGTCCATAATCGAGAAGTCTTTTCGCGAGGTTGGGTCCCTTCACCGCAACGGTGAATCTATCAATTTTTGGTTTGGTCACATCGTCCACTTTCCTCGCCTCTTGACATTCATCCATCAACTTCGATAAAACGAACGCTTTCTGTCGTCTGATGGATCCTAGGTGGGACGATAGAGTCAGGTGATTGGGGTACGTCAGGCAAACAGTGATGCCCACACCAATTTTTTGGGGTCCAATCCATTACAAATTCATTGACCAAGCTTCAGCGCGTAAAAATTACGGCTGACCTCCTTCCACATTCGATTGAGCTTCGCCGTTGAGTGAGCCATATGCTTCGAAACGTCCACATCCTCTAAATTGGCGTCGTCTGAGATCAGCACGTCGTACTCTTCCGAACCCGTGGAAAAAGCTGTAGCTACACTCACCCAAAAGATGGAGCCCCCATCGTCAATGTCACTGCACTGAAGTGGGTTTCTGGTCGCAAAAAATGCCTCGAAGAACTGACTAGAGAACATCACGTTGATCAGGCGGAACATACAACCGGTTTTTCGCGTCTTTTCGTCATCTCTTGTCTTCTTGAATCGTTTCCGCTGACGCTGTAGTAGTGCTTGAACTCCATGTTCATGTTTTAGTGTTCCTGGCTACATTGCGTTCCCAAGCTGTGAACTCCAGCTTCAGCTGCCAATGTGCATAGTCGTCGGATGTAAGTGGGAGCACGACGCTCTTGCGCGCGTCCAGTAACGCGACTACATTCCACTTCGAGCTGGTTGCGTTGTCGACCATGTTGCTTTTGAAATACAAAGGCAACTTGTAAAATGCACTGATGGTTGGGTATATTAGCTGTAAAACGTGTAAAATTTATTGCCTGGGTTGCGATCTGGTTAGGAAACAACGGTTCAAAAACCATGGAGCACAACACACCGTAACCTTATTGCTTCGAATTGCAATCCCGGTTAGGAACGACCCTTAGTGTGCTACAAAACTCGGAGGTAGCTCCAAAGCAGGTAGGAATCACCAGGAGCTTGGTATCGTCTTCAAGGGCTAGAAATGCAGATGCTTGAATCCAACGATGATGAATGATTGCCTCCGTCGTCTCGTACACTGGGAAATCACGATGGAGCAGCTGTGCTTTATCACCTTTCAACGACCTCAGGCAAAGACACGAATCTATGGGAACTGTCCGCTTTGGGTGAAGGTCGGATACGAGTTCGATAACAATGCCGTTCACCCCTTTCATAGCATCAGAATCTTCCAAATCGATCTTGGCTTCCTCACGGCGTTTGTCCATCATCCCAGGATGAAAGGTAATGCAAATGGGTCAAAATAGAGCTTCTCAATATCTCTCAAAATAAGGTTGATGTCACTTTCGTGCAACACGTTGTCAAGCAGAATGTAACTTTCATTCCATAAGGTTGCGAGTAGCTCAATCTTTGTTTGCTTCAAGTCCTTACATCTCTCTCTATGTTTTGAACGCAAATTGGATTGTGTTTTCAACCCGCTTCATCTATCTAAATGGATTCATGTCCCTATAAGTTGTTTTAACTTTATTGCGACAAGTGTGTCACACACCAACCAACAAACCGACTGTCGGTTTGTGTACGCTGGTGTCGGCCATTTTGTGCTATCGTATATATATTGTCGATTGCAGATATTTTGGCACCGCCGTCAATAAAACCGACATTTATATACCCAAGTTTGATAAGACAATCTCGTTTCTAAACACGAGTTATGATTATATCCTCGATTATATTGTAGAAAATTCGGAAATAGATAAAGCACACCCTAGGTATTATCAACCAAAACGCCGGATTGCCGTTGTGAAGGGCAATTTCGATTTCGATTTGTTAGTAAGACAGTCTTTCATTTCAAAATCTCCTCCACGCGTATTTTCTGAGTTCTCCGAACCATGACGTATTTTGCTGCATCCGTTGGCGGGCTATTTCGATACTGCATGTATATGGCCTTGAGTTATGAGGCCCACGGGCCAAGAACAATTAAGCAATGGTATCGCCTATTTTTATTAAAAGTAGTTGTGGAAAATTACAAGGTTCCCCAGCGCTCTAAACCGTGGCATCCAGGTGCACTAGCCGGTGTTTCCAACTACGTCGACTCGCATCCATCATTCTACTTCGAAGTGCTTCAAGGCGCCCTGTCTGTCGACTTTCCCTCGCTCAAGAACGCGCCCATCGACTATCTGCCGAGCACTGCACTTTGACTTACTTCTTACACGGAAGAGGTTAACTCGTGCAGCTCGAGAGTGCGTTCCGGCAGAGGTAATGCTCATTTTCTTAACTTAGAAGAGTTATGTTAACAATATGTGTGGATATACAGGTCGTTAATTATAAGTCAAAGCAACGATCTATTTACTCGTGTCCTCAGCAACTTATATTTGTCGACGAGACATCTAAAGATGGGCTCCAGTCATATCACCGATATGACTGGTCAACGCGAGGCACCAAGTGTGTGGTGAAGCTGCCTTTCGATTGAGGAAAACGCCGTTCAATTCTCGTATGTCTGAATCACAATGGGTTGTGTGACTGGGAAACGACGGAGGGAACGGTTACGCGACGAACTTTACTGCTGCGTTTGTAAAGCGGTGATTCCGTTTCTTATTCCATGAACCTTGCTGAAGTCTGTCGTTGACATGGACAACGCAAAACTTCACATGAACCCTGAGTTAGTTGAAGTAATTCATCAAACAGGGGATCGGCTACATTGCTTACATCCATACAACCCGTTGAACCCTATCAAAGTTTGCTTTGGTCATTTAAAAACGCCTGGATTCAGAGGCATGCAAACTTGGCGTATTCACTAGACCACAATGGATTACTTACATGAACCCTGAGTTAGTTGAAGTAATTCATCAAACAGGGGATCGGTTACATTGCTTACATCCATACAACCCGTTGACCCCTATCAAAGTTTGCTTTGGTCATTTAAAAACGCCTGGATTCAAAGGCATGCAAACTTGGTGTATTCACTAGACCACAATGGATTACATAACGTTGCAATACAGAGGTGTTTATCAGCAATAGAAGAAACGTCGAATTTATATTAATATTGTACGTACTACGTTGATGTGCTTAGTAAAGATGCATTTGATGAGCTAATGAACTAGGCTAAATCGACTAAACACGATCACAAAATGTCTCACCGTTTTCCCATCACCATTTTCTGATATGTGTTCAACGTCTATAATATCGAATTCAGGTGCTGGTTCCGGCTTATATCCGTGACAAATACCCTCAGTAAAGATATCGTGGGCAGGAATCCGCAGATCCAACGCATCAACTTCATAAAATGTCCACAATCCGTTGTGACGGAGACACACGCTGGCGGTGCGTCGCTGCGATCCCGCCCTGATATCTTCAGCTATCTGGTTCACTTCATTGCAGCCTCAAGTGCCAACGCTTGTCACGTGGTGTTCTCACTTAGCATCGTAATGTCGGACATGTCGCGCTGACGAGCCAACGTCGTCGAGATATGGGTGCGTGTGATCGGCCCTAGGAGAACATTCTGTGTTGAATCATACCGACGTATGATTTCTTGTGCTTGGTTAATGCGAGCAGCAGTCGCACGACGAATCCCCGGAGCAGGTTGTGCAGGTAGGTGGCAGTAGACGAAAATTTCAAATTCAAAGTGACCCACCACGTCATTTTCCCATCGAGACTTGTCACCACTAGATATGCGTTTCCATCGCTGGCCTAAAAGCCTTTCAAAATTATCTGTCGTGAGCACTTCGAACTGATGCTGTGATGCAGTTTTACTTTTTCTGCACAAGATGCGCTCGTCGTTTTGCTGTAACTTTGTTAAACTCGGTCCGTCCAAAATTCGATTTACTTTTGCACAGAATCGCCAAAACCTTCGCGTACTACAAATGTGATACGTCGCAGCTCACCTCCACGCAAACGCTGTTCAATGCTTTCTTTACGAACAGTCACGGCCGCTTTTAAAGGCTGATCTCTCAGTAGTGCAGACATAGTATTTAAGTAGCACCTGCATAGATAACAAGGACAATACAAGACCATGCATTAGCATTAGAAGACATTACAATAAACCCTTTGTGCAGGGGTACCCCGTACCTGTCACCCCTCGTTAAACGCTCAGCACTGCGATGATGTCGCGTAGTTGTCTCTCCTCAAGCAGAGCTCCTTTTTTCCAAAAAAAGCAGGGAAAAAGTTTTTTTTCAATCCCAATAAGTTATTCAGAATCAGAATCTGTCAGTATCAGATCTGCACAAACCCGAGTACCACTCTCAACCGTGTTCGCGCCCAACAGCTTCGTTTTTCGCGGGCAATTGCGATCGTCGCTCACTTACATCGCATACAAAGCTCTAGTCATAAGTTTTCAAAGCTCCGTTTTTCTCTCACGAATTTCTAAAGAGCACCACAATGGCGCACAACTACAACCTCCAGCGGCTCCATCTCTTCGACTTCAGCGCCGTCATGGAGGTGACTACGGACCAGATCAAGGCTGCCGCATCGGGCGATGGAGGTGGGCTGCTCGAGCGAACTATGTTGTGCCCGCAGTGCGCACACCCGATGCGGCTCAATGCGCGCGAGTGCTACCGGCGCTGCTGTCGGAAGACTCGCCACGCAGACGGTAAACAGGAGCCGCACAGCATCTCCGTGAATTCCTGGTTCACGAAGATGAAGCTCACGCTTCCCCCAAGCCCTACGTCTCATGTTCGTATGGTGCATGCGCGCGCCCCACCCACAAGCGGCACACATAGTAGCAGTGCGGCACCCAAAGTAAAAAAACACTTTTTATTTTCATTTTTTAAAAAACAGAATTTGGAAAAACGGAGCTCTGCTTGGGGAGAGCCGCGTAGTTCGTTGTCAAAGCTTCTCTGCAGTGTCTGCTTCGTAATGCACCTCTCTACAGGGTTACAGAAGTGTCAGGTTAAGAAGTGCAATCGTCGTCATACCTTCAGCTGCCACGGACGCGTGGCACGAGACGTTCTGTGGCTAACACGAAACACCTGTAAAACAAATAGTTTTATGGCTATGTTTTCTTCCTGGAGTGGATATTACACGTCTAATTTAGACTCTACATGGCGATTTAAATCCAATTTACTATTTAGCAAACTCTGAAATGGCACTCTATAATAGAGGGTATTTCGTGTGCAATTCACAATTTATACAAAAAATCTTTGTCTGTGTGTGTGCATGTGTGTAGTCACGATGAGGCGGACTTTTGATTGGCCAGAAAATCTATTTAAATCAGTAGAGTTTGAATACTGCGGGGGGAAATAGTCGCAGTATGTGCACCACACCTTCGATAGAAGTCTGTGTACACCACACTATAACATTAAATTGAAAAATTCTAAAAGGCGCTAAAAAGATATTAAAGTGGTCTTAATTAGGGTAGACCGTCTTAAAATTAATAAGGTTTTGCAAGTGCAGGTACTAACAGAAGTTACTATTTAGGATAATACTATACAAGAAGGTGAAACTAAACGTAGATGACATGTTTACCCGCTTCAAAACTCTGTTTTAACCTCTTCGGCTAAACCAAATAACAAGATACGCGTTGTACGAGACAGAATAACATTGTGATTCGTGCATTGTTGTTGTGATATTGCTTCTTATAGAGACAACTGCATGACAAGAACTACAAACTAGGATTCTAAAAAAACATAGTCGACCTTAGGACGATGTGAAGATGTAAAACAAAGGCGAACAGCAAGTTTACACCCAGAGGTATGTTCACTAAGAAAGCAGGCAGCAAAACACCACCTGTTGTGTTCTCGGTGTTTTCCAGAATGAGCTCTCAGCTCCGGTTAAATCTCCTCTCACAGATAGTATTACACTATCTGTCGCTAGGAGTAGACAACCTCACCGTAGGACAATTCTATTACGTGGGAAAATCTCCAGCCATAATGGCCTTCTCGAGATAAACAACCCACACATGCACTAGTACAACATGCACTCACTTGTCCGCAACATCAACTGTGGGGACCAGTACACCTTGGTTCGCAACAGCCCCACCTACTGGTTGCCTTCGTTGCGCTGTGGTGCTTCGAAAATCTCCCTTGACATCAGACCCATGGAGGCTCTGTGTTTCTCAAAGAGTCCTCTTGAAAACGGTTTGGTAAATGCATCAGCCACATTGTCGACGCCAGGAAACCGGTGGACGTCAATCTACTTCATTTCCATGCGTTCACACACGAAATGGTGACGGACATCTATGTGCTTGCTCCGATCGTGAAATACAAGATTCGTTGCCAACTTCTTGGTACTTTCATTATCCACGTAAACTTCCGTAGTTTCCTTTTGTTTTACTTTGAGTTCTTTGAGCATTTGTCGTAAATGAATCACTTCTTGTACCAGTAAACTTAACGCCATGTACTCTGCCTCGGTAGTATGAAGAGCAACAGTCTTCTCAGTTTGGCTACTCCAGGATATAGGGCTTCCACAGAACTTAGTAATATATCCTGCTACTGACTTTCGATCTTCGGTACTATTGGCAAAGTCAGCATCAGGGTAGGCTTGCAAATGGCTATTCGGCTTTAGACCAGTCCACTTTAGACCTCCAAGACGTAGTCCATAATCAATCGTTTCTCGTAAGTAGCGTAGACATTGCTTAGTAGCACGCCAGTGAAGTATGCCAGGATTTTCCTAAAATTGGCTACACTCATGCACCAAATAAGATAAGTCAGGACGTGAACCGAGCATTAAGTACATTAAACTGCCAATTATTGAGAGATATGGTTTTCTGTCCATGAACTTCCTTTCATCCGCATCCATAGCACACATGGCTTTCGTCAATTTCAAGTCTGGCGTGCCAGGTGACTTGCAACCGTTGCACATGCTTTATACCAAATCTCGCTGGTACCGACTCACCATACTTTCTTTGACCGATGAATATTGTACGCTCATCTCTGTTTTGGCTGATCTCCCAGCCAAGAATGTAGTGGATCTCGTCAAGATCCTTCATCTCGAAGCGCGCTTACAAACATTCTCTTCATGTCATTGAGGAGCTGCATAGTTGGAGCAAATAAGATCAAGTCGTCCACATAGAGAGGGATTAATACCAGTTGATTGTCAATAACTTTGACTGCCACACAGCCTTCCAACTCCAATATGGTGAATCCTTGCTCCAAAAGGAACGAATTCAAGAGCTGAAACCAGACTCGAGGCGTCTGCTTTTAGCCATAGAGGCTTTAAGTAGGTTGCATACACAATCCTCTTTGCCTTGGACCTTGAACCGCTCTGCTTGCTCCATGTAGACTTCCACATCGATATTTCCATTCAAGAAAGCGGTCACGTCCATTTGGTGGATCTCGTAGTTCCACACTGCTGCTAATGTCAACAAGACACGCAGCGTCTCCAATCGCACTACAGGAGAGTACACCTCAAGGTAGTCAACTCCATAGATCTGCATGATACCTTTTATGACGAGTCTTGCCTTATCTCTCTTAACATAACCGTTGGCAATGTATTTTACACAAAACCTCATCGTGTTCTAAGCACCTTCATGCGCTTTTCGCGTGGAACTAACACCCACGTTTGAGTTATCATCAAGGCACGATATTCGTCTTGTGCTGCTCGTTGCCAATGCACGTGCTCATCACTTTGCATGGCCTCTTGGAACGTTTCAGGTTCCGTTACAACACTCATGGTTAGGCAACCGTAGTTGTGCTGCTCGTTGCTAATGCACGTGCTCATCACTTTGCATGGCCTCTCGGAACGTTTCAGGTTCCGTTACAACACTCATGGTTAGGCAACCGTAGTCTTGCAACACGCACGTTCTTGCTCTTTAGCCATTGCTCGTTGCACATTTTCTCGAGCCTTTGACCAACTTGCAGATGATGACCTCTTCGTGCCATCGGAGTTTGTGCATAAGTACACGAGATAGATCCAGTCATCAAACCATGACGGCGGTTTGCTTGAACGACCACTCCTTGTTACCGTGCCGTCCTTCGTGCTTTCGCCTAACGAAGTCACATACTCTCTCAAAGATCGGCAATTGGAGGTTTGTAAACGCTCCTTACCAGGGTATTTGCTAGGTAATGACATCTCCGAGCTTGTGGCCTCAATCTCACAAGATCTCGCAGTAGAAGTTCGCTACATGACTGATGTCTCTTTATCCTATGGACAAGATTGAGACTCGGTCTCCGTAGTCGGTGCCTTGCACCGCTCACTATGTTTTCTCTTTTTGCGTGCCAGACCGCTTTCAGTTTGCGATGAGTCCCTCTGGTGTGACTCAGATTGGACCGCTTGGCAGTGAGATCCTGCATTGCCCCACCAGCCCCACCTGACCTGGCACCTCTCTTATCATCTGCCCTACCTGCTGCCTGTCACGCTGGACTTCAGAAGCTTCACAGTCTACGTCACTATTGTCTTCCTCATGCATCTCATCCAGCATTGCAGGGATACTCTTCATGACAGAACTATCCACGTTGAGATACTGCTGAATAGACATTGTAATATTTAGTAATGGCTCGGGTCCTGCTGCAATATGCCCAGGCTTATTTCCATAGAAAACTGCTGTATGACTGCAGATAGCCTTTCTGGTATTGCAATCTAACATCCTATATCCATGCTTGGCACGCGAATATCCGAAAAAGATTACTTCACGAGCTTTTGCATGCATCTTGCGTCTCTCGACCTTATCCACGTACAAGAGAGCGGCACAACCAAATGTGCGAAGTCGTGAATACGAAGGCAGCTCACGATACCATACAGCATAAGGAACTTCCATATCCTTTGTTGAGTTAGCAACAATGTTGATGTAGTATGTTGCAGTCATGGCTGCATCTGCCCACAACTCTTCTGGCAAATGGAAACGATTCAGCACGCTCTGTTACTGTACGAATCATCCGTTCTGCAACACCATTCTGCTCCGGTGTGTGCTTAATGGTAGATGTGCACTCCATGTCAAACTTCTGCTCACAAATGGAACTCAACTTGATTAACTCTTTCGCATTATCACAACGGAATTCCTTCATTCGCACATTTAAATGTGTCTTCGCTTGTTCATAGTACGTTTCGAACTTTTCGTAAATCTCTGACCGTTCTGCCAACAGCACTAGTGTTGAAAACGACTAACTTCGTCAACAAACACGCCAAAGCAACGCTTGCCTAAGTACGAATCGACATGATGTGGGCCCCAAATATTATGATGGGTACGCAGAGTTTCCATGAATCCGAGCAACATCTCTTTGCGTTGAAGGTATCCGTCGCCGATGAAGGGATCCTTAGCCGTTTCCTTTCGCCAACAAGCCATTCACGAGATGGACCACTTATTTCTGGATCGAAAACTTTTCCTCGTCAACTTTCCTTCACACATGTAGAACAATTGAATCCTCCAGGAAGACGCAAACCCAAACTCTTCATCGGCCATCGTGCGTGTCGAAACAACGCATTAAATGCGTTCTGGTCGGGATTACCCAATCTGTCATGCCACAACTCTACATTGTGTTTTTCATCAGATCCAACCACCATCATAGCGTCTGAAGGAGTTGACATGTCAATCCAAAAAAGATTCGTGCTATCCTTGTGCGCAGTTGTCTGTCCATCTCGCATGAGTATATCTGCACGGTCATCTTCCTTGAAATGACGGCGTATGCGTTCCTCAGGAGTCAGTGTATGTGAAACTTGCCTTCCGACTGAGAACAAACTACATTGCAACTCTGGTACATAGCGTACCCCACGTAGTAGAACAGTACGTCTGCTAGTTTCAGTCGCCAACTTGTTTTGAACTATTCCAACTCCAACCACTTCCAGCCAATTGTTGCCACCAGTGCGCACCTTTGAACTAAGAGGTGTGAATGACGCAAAGTCCAATTGCTGGTTCGTCATATGACTGGTTGCTCCAGAGAACAGGTACCAGTGATCGCGAGAAAGACCAGTCAGTCTTTTATCCAAATTCATCAAACTTAACGTGATATAGGCGCTATCATCACTTTCATTAGCTTCGCGACATTTATTACATGCCTTGCCACTTTTATCTCCTTTGTTGTTCTTGCCACGCTTCTGCACGGGGCCACCACCAGCATTTTCAGTCGGTGGGTGCTTACCCAGGTATGGACAATCCCGTACTTGATGTTCTTGTTCGTGGCAGTGGTAACAACCACCACCGCGCTTTTGCCCACTGCTTTCTGTGATGGAGTGATTCGGAGGTATACCAACCGTCCAACCACAAAGTTAACTGCCTCAGAAGCTTCGAGAGAAAATGTACCACGGCCGTAAATTGGTCAATTACATTCGCCGCGATGGAGTGACTAAGTCACTAAAACGGACACGGTCATCCTAATATAACCTGACCGAAGGTTCCTGGATGAGGTTAAAATAGGTTTTATCCTTATTTAGCGAGGTTTCGGACCCAGGAATGATGGTGATTCGTACTTACGCGAACCTTCGTTCAGACTGTCAATAGTGTGTAGAAGGGCGACCGAAGAGTGTCCCACCGGGATGGGCTATACTAGGAACTTGTAAAGGAGTAGGACTCATAAACTGATGGGCTATAGAGAGGCTCTTAAAGCCTCTCACTATTCAGTAATAAAGTAGTTCTCCCGCACAGCTAACAAGGGTCAAGTCCGTCTTCGGTAAGTTTAGCTAGCTTATCTTAGGGCCACGCCTGGTTGTGTAGATGCCTGCTGACAGACTTAAGGTACATTGAACCAAGGGGCTGTCTGCTAGGTAAGGCCAAGAGGAGAGTGTGGCCGTGTATAGAGCGACAAGGAGAGTTCGCTCTGTGTGTTTGTGTGTTGACCGAAGGTTCTCACACGCCTTAGACTTCCGACCGAGGATTCCCTGTATCAGGTCTGCAAAGACCAGTACCCTTCCTTCTGAGGGACTGCAGCGGGTTTGCGCGAGAGCACTACATTATACTTCCTAGCCTTCGCTCGCGGCTGGGCTAGTTTCTTAAGGATTGACCGAAGCAACCCGGGGTACACAGAGGCTAGATCAACCCGGTGTAAGGGATCGTTCCTTGGCTTCAGGTATTGATCCAACAGTCGCTTTCCTTTGCGGGGAAGCGCGTGTTTTTGGTAGGAACTCACCTGAAAGTGAGAATTCTATCGTGTCCTACACGACATATCTTTGTCTTGACCTGCACCACGACCTCCTCCTTGGTTGGCTCCTCCACGACCGCTAAAACCACGTTCGCGACCGCGTCCACCTCCTCGTCCACTGCCACGGCCTCCACCAGCATAAAGAGCCTTGTCTTCGTCCGTATTCTTGCCTCCTTCAGCCTTTCGGTTTCGTGTGTGTGATCGTACGCCATCTCCAGGGTTTGCTCAAGTTGTTCGTAGTTTGGAGGGTCGTCCGGGTTTTGTGTTGTGTGACTCGCCAACAAAGTTTGAACCACATTGTTGTAGTCTCGTGGTCGAGAGTCAGTCAGAATAGCAGGTCTTGCTTATTCTTCAACTGGTCTTCCCACCACCGAAATGATCTCCATGACATGACGCATCTCACTGAGATGATCCGGCATATATCCTTTTGGGTCCAGCCGAAGACGATTCAATTTCGATCTCTCCTCAGCATCCTTCAGATAGATCTTCCCCATGAAACGCCTTTTCAAACGCTCCATCACGCGGTACGCGGTCGTCTTATATTTAACCGTTTTCATGATCCGCCTCGTAGAGGATCTCTTTTGTCCGCGACGTCGTACTCACCCACAGTTCATGATCTGCTTGCTTGCTCTCTTCGGGCTTCGTAACGCAGTATTGCCATAGTTGTTTACGCTGCGGTTACAGCTTCACTCGCTCCAACCACACGTCGAAGTCGTTTCCGTCGAACGGTGGAATGGACTTCCTCTCGTCATTTGACTCCTACGGTGCTTTCTTCTCCTCAGGCATGTTTTAGTTGTTGGTTGTGAACTTAGCTTGCGTGAGCCTTGGGCTCATAACCAAATGCGAATTGCAAGTTTACACCCAGAGGTAAGTTCACTAAGAAAGCAGGCCGCAAAACACCACCTGTTGTGTTCTCGGTGTTTTCCAGAATGAGCTCTCAGCTCCGGTTAAATCTCCTCTCACAGATAGTATTACACTATCTGTCGCTAGTAGTAAACAACCTCACCGTAGGACAATTCAACTACGTGGGAAAACCTTCAGTCATAATGGCCTTCTCGGGATAAACAACACACACATGCACTAGTACAACATGCACTCACTTGTCCGCAGCATCACCAGTACACCTTGGTTCGCAACAAAACCCACCCATACACGTATTTGAATTTGAAATTGTTGCGGTTTAGTCGGATACCTACACCTGGAAACGCGCACAGTTGCATCTCCGCCTATGACGACCACATCCGGAGACATACATCCATGTTAGGCGCCGAAAACCCACCCATACACATACGTACTGCTTCATTTCGAAGGATTATTTATAGTAAAGCGCGATCAGCTCTATTTTTCAGTACTGTGTCATGAACAAGGTATGTGCGTGGACAGAAATCTACCAATAGTAAATCTAAGTGTAAATATTAGTTTACTATCCTTTAATACAGCTAACCTCACTTAAATCTGTCCTTGGACAAAACCAAACCGCTGTTTGGTATGATTTACACAACTCTATTTTGTCCTTGCAACCAGGACAAATTTTACTAGAAGTTTGTTGAGTTGACGAATTGTGGCTCCACTGACGAAGTCAAAAGGGGCAAGGCACGGTATGATATGTCTTTCCGAAGCTTTCCAGTCGCTAACAATGTTTGAGATTTTCATGTCTTCGCTCGTCGTATTAAATGCATCGGCAAATGTCTTATTCGTTGCGGTCATGTTCCAGTTGCCACGGTGAAATATCCACTGAGCGCTTAAGTCAGCATCTCCGTTTGCATGCTGAGCACCACCGCGACGAAAAGAGTGATGAAAGATTAGCCGTAATACCAGCCTTCTCTTGTTGATCAGACGCCGTCCTGTGCACACGGCTGACATATCCCTGCAACTTGGTGGGTGCTGGTCCCACCCGCTGTGTGCTAGATGACACTTGGTTCTCCACCTCGTCCTCACAATGTAGAATAACGTCCATAGTGATGTACCGTTTTGAAGCGTAGTTGAGTATGAGTCTTCATGGTCTTGCACCTGAGAACACTAAACGCGCACTTACAACTGCTGTGAATACCTTCAATAAATTCCTGGTAGTCGAGAACACTTCCATCGAGTTTGTGCAAGCTTTTCTAATCGTTGACAGCCGTGGAGCCACGTTTTTGAAGGCTATGGACCGTTATGCAACGTTTCTAGTATTCTAGACCGGCAAAGAAGGTGCATTAGGAAAACGAAACACTGTAATGAGCTACTATCGGAACGTAAAGGACTGGTTTCTTGAGGATTTTCCTCAATATCCCCTATCATCGAGCAACAGTTACTTAAAATGGGCAGAATTTTGGAGCACCACTGTTTGAAACGGCAACAAGGCGTTCTGGTTAAGAACTCTCCTGCATGCACCAAAAAGGACCTGCTGTCACTTATTGACGGCATCTAGTTTGACGATACTGATGGAAATGAATACCAAGACGCAGCAATTCATGCTATCATGTGATACGCGTTTGGACTAGCATCAGATCTTGCATTCTTTAACAAGTTTAATATCTCTCTATCAGCAGACAACGGTTTTTTATTTGGCTCATTCGGACGAAAACATCGGAAGAACAGGGTAATTCCTTGTATGATAAGACGTCCTTCATAACATGCCTGATCCACGCCATTGTGGTTACTTTAGTGATACAGGCATATCCGGCTGCATCGTTACTCAGCGTTAGCCAGCTCTTTGAAGATGAAGAGTATACCCATAAAGTGTCGGCAGAACGTCGATCTGGTGGTTGATATCGGGTAGAATCGCAAATTTCTTAAAATTACTATCACGCCCGAACATATCTCTGCAACGTTGCCGACGTGATGTGTCGACCAACTATTTGCCTTTCTTACCCTAACCCTAACGTTTCAATTGGCTAAAAGGGGTAAAAATGTACGCTTTTGATTCGCTGCTAATCCAGGTCATAAAATGGCGTAATACAAGGTTGTCGGTAGAATAATGATATTCATTATTATGGAATTTTAATACCATGGATGAATATCATTATTCTATCGACAGCAAATATTATTTTAAAAAAATTAAAATACCATGATAGTATAAATTTTTAAATCCCCTAAATATCTATTTTAAAAATAGGTATTTAAGGGTTGTCAATTGTGCAGCAGCAAGCAAAACAATTTTGTAGCAAGATGGATTCTTTCCAGCCTTCTGATTGGCTAAGACAGTTTTTCGCTAAAAGCATCGAAAATCAATGCTTTTAGGGATGCAGCAGCAAGAAGGATTTTATTTTGCTGGTGGAGGGGATCACACATCATTTGGCCAGTCACTGACAGCAGCGCTATGCCATTGTCTCTCTCCGCGAGAAGGCTTTGGCCCAAAGCCTTTGGGGCCGATGCGAACATCGACGAGTCTCGCAGCTTCGGTAGCGCCATACGGTGCTGGACGGGGAGTGCGAGAGCGGTATGTGTAAGGTGGGGATGGCTCCCAAGGATCCCAAATTCTGCTCTCCAAATGCGTTCTAAACAGGCCCAGCTAGCTCTAACAGAATGCTAGATGTGCTGTAAGTCACCAACACATTCGTCATATGTGCTGGAATCAAGCGCTACTTTAATACTTCCATAATTCACTTCTGTAAAGAAGTTTTCTTGATGCTTGATAGTCGACCTGGACATCGTGAAGGCTTGCACCCTGACATACTCCAAGATCTATTAATACATGTAGTGATCAACCTCATCCACGGTTAGTGTCGAGTAACAAGTCTAGTGAGATTGCTGCAGATTCCCCTCCATCAGAGAATGCCGATGCATTCGCCACTTTACGCGGCATTTCAAACGAACGTCGCTTTAAAATATCTTTCGACTTGCTGCCAAAGTATTTTTGAATTGCTGCACCCCAAAAAGGGTAGTCCCCCCCGAATGAAACATCCCCTCAGGGGATGTTTCATTCGGGGGAGTTAACTGGGGTAAATTTTATTCGCAAAACTTATTTTTTCTGGATGCATACATTCTGAAAGGAAATAAATTACTAGCAGAGAAAAACGTGCACCACTTAAAAAGTTTGATCGCAGCACCGCACACCAGTTCCACAAGTCCCAGCAGCAGCGTGTGTAAATCCAAGCCCTGCGTCTGTAGCCCCAGCACTGTCAAGTGCAGCGTGTAGTCGCCTATTACCGCACGAGCAGCGTCTGTACCGGCGTGAATAGCGCCTGGACCTTCGAGTACAGTGCAAGCAGTGTCGTCGCCGCCGAGAACAACGTCAGGAATCTAATTACGCAGCAAGCAGCTTCTAAATCGCCTGGAACAGCACCATCAACTCATAATACGAAACCAGCTCTGCCTGTACGACCAGGTTGGTACAACGACTGTGGGCGTGTGGACGTCTCCAGGTAGCGTGACACCGTCTAGCAGTGCACGAAGCTCCTCAGGCATACCTTCCATGACTGTGAACGACGATGTTTCAATGGACGGGTGGGCTACATTGTCAAGACAAAACGATTCTATCATTAATCTGTTTAAACGGGGATAAAAATACCCCAGTTGCCCCAGCTGCCCCAGATTTGAGGTCAGGGCAGCTGGGGCAGATTTTAAAGGATTTGATTGGCCGAGAAAGTTGCCCCAGTTAACTTACCCCCGAATGAAACATCCCCTTACATGAACAGTAAGGTTTTCTCGAAGAGCCGTAAGAAAAAATTCTTCTTGTTGCTGCGCAATTGACAAACCCTATTTTAAACAAATCTATATTATAGAAGTAGATTCGTTTCCATAATAGGTTTAGGTATCATTGAATACCTGCCTACTAGCAGGGGATAAACATCTAGATACGGAGTAACGCGTGTTGGGATCAGTGTTGTGGAAGGACATGTATTATTAATAATACATGTAGCGAGGTGCTTGAATCCACAGGGTTTTTCTTCAAAGCTCTTATGCGAAGATCTCGCACTGTAATATCTTTCACATGTCATACTGTCCTGTATCCACAATAATATTGGACCAGATATCGTCTGGTCCACTACCAATCTACAAGAGGTAGATTCTATAGTCTTATGGTAATACATGTAGATTAAGCGGAAACGTTACATTAATTCTCTTGACTAATACTCGGAGTAGTTTTAGTCTCGTACTAAAACCTTTAATCGTGCTACACACTGTATCATTAAAATGAGGATCGCGTGAGGACCCACGGAAGTGGTGAACCGGACTTCTCTGCCTGTGTTTGGTAAGTATGGTCTCACCGCCACCGATTCGCGCCGACACCTAGCTCGTTTTTGTCTCCAGCACCGTCATGTTGTGTCACTTGGCACGCGCTACCTGTGATACGGGCGCTGATGACTTTACCGGGGTCAGTTGGATTGATTAGTCAACGAATTATTTTTAGTCCTTTTTAGTCGGGTTCAAACAGCAAAAACTTCACTAGAGTACGGTTTCCGCCCGAGCTCGACCAACACATTGGGTCGAGGCACGCGTCTTCATGCTGGACTTTCCATAGAGTGCTCTGAAGCGGTAAGCGGAAGCAACCGTTGCCACCTGGTAACAGCGACGTGAAAAGATGCCACCGCTGAGACCGAGCACCCACGACGCATAACTCCGTTTCGGCAGGAGTGGGTTACGGTCTCATTCTGCAATTTGCACTCCACGGATCAAGCTCTGAATCGACTTCTTCACCAGACGATGCATTCCGTTGCATTGGCACTCGGCGTCGCGGCGCTCTTGGCCCCATCCGAAGCTCTCACCGACCTCAAGACCGACTGGGACGCCTATGTCAGTGCTCTCGCCATTCCAGAGGTCATCGACCTGACCGGCGGTGGCTCCATCGACATGCAGATCGGCCGATCGACGCACAACTGGACGGACGACGGGTCCATTTCCGGTGCTATCTACGGATACGCGCTCAAGAACTCGACCCCGACGACACCAGGACCCACCATCAAGGTCGCGCGAGGGGTGCCGATCAATATCACGTGGTACAATGAGCTCGATGCCCCGCATCTGCTGCAAGAAAGTGTCCAGATGACACTCACACAACATGCGTCCGCGTGCTACCCGTACTGCGGTGTGCCCGTTGTCACCCACGTGCACGGCATGGAATCCCCTGCGAGGTTCGACGGTCTCCCCAACCTTTCGATCTACAAGAACCAGTCGCAGGAATTTCACTATCTCAACAACCAGTCCGCGAGTACAAAAACGTACCATGATCACTCCAATGGGCTCACCCGTCTCAACACGTGGGCTGGTCTCATGGGCGCCTATATCATCTCAGACGAGGAGCTCGAAGCGTCGTTGAACCTCGACATCGAGACAGATATCCCGCTCTTGTTAACCGACCGGCTCATCAGTAATACGGGCAAGGTCATGTACTCGGACGACAACTGTAACGAGGGTGCAACGGTTTGGGTACCCGAGTCGTTCGGATCGGTGAACCTGGTGAATGGGATCGTTATGCCGTACCTGGAAATCCCGCCTGCCCAAGTGCGATTCCGTCTCGTGAATGCCGCTAATGCTCGTCACTATAACTTGACGATTCCATTCCCGGACAAGTGCCAAGTGGTGGCCACGGACTCCGGTTTCGTTGGTGAGCCCAAGACGCTGACCGAGGATCTCGTGATCTTCCCGTTTGAGCGTGTAGAATTCGTCTGCGACTTTAGCAGCGACAAGAATGGCACGACATACGATCTGGAAGATAAGCAAACGTCGGACCAGGCTACTCCATATGACAACCGTGTGATGCAATTCCGCGTCGTTGAGAGCTTGAAGACTGACACGATGACAGTGAAGGAGATCCCTTCCAAGCTCACCCCGTACAAGTCACTGAAGGAGCTGTACGAAGCTGGTGGAAAGGAACGTACACTAATTCTCGGTGAGATGGAGACGGAAGTGCTCTGCCCTACCATGAGCATTCTGCTCTACCGCTCGCAACAAGTGAACACGTCTGGAATCACCGGCAACCTGCATTGTACCAAGGGTACGGTCGAGAAGTGGAACTTCCAGAACCCCACCGACGACCCTCATCCATTCCATTGGCACTTGATCAACGCTCAATGTGGTGAGACAGAAGAAACCATCAACACGAACCAGCTTAAGGACGTGGTTGTGATCCCTAACGCCGGAACCGAGCGTAAATCTGACACTATTACGCAAGTGTGCTACGTTGCTTGTACGCCTGGGGACTATCTGATTGAGGGAAGTACGCGTGGTGCCAAGGAATTCAACTTCGACACCACGGATCCCTACGTCGCCCATTGCCACATTCTGGAGCACGAGGAGAACGCAATGATGAGCTGGTTCAACGTCATGGACGTTGACGATGGTTACGCCGATGACAACGGCATAACACCAGGCACCCAGATCACCAATACCGTCATTGCTACAGCCATGGGTATGAGTGTTCTCGGAGGTTTTGCCACGACCTTGTCGGTGTTGGTGATTTCTGTGAAGCGTTTGAACTTCCTGGCAAGTCCTTTGGCTCTTTCTGTCGCGTTTGCTTTGTCCTCCGGTGTGATGTTGTTCATTGCTCTTGCGGATCTGTTCGCCGAAGCTCTCACATTCTACCGAGCAGCATACACGACCGGTAATGTGGACCCGGAAGCGTACGAAAAGGGTGGATCGGCCAGCACTGGAGTGTGTGACAACACGTGCAATGGTAACGCGTACATGACCACCGTCTTGGCATTTTTTGGTGGCGTGGTTATCATTCTGGTGGTCGAGTACTTGGTGCACACGGTTTTCGGGAGGAAGAAGGCAGTAGGAGAGAAAGCCAATGCTCCCATTTCCTCAGAAGCTGGTGACCTTGAAGACGGTGATAAGGCAGCGTTTGTGTCGCCGGTTGCTGGAAGTCCTGCCGCTGCCCATGGTGAATTTAACAGTCCCGTGACTGCGGAATCATCAAATCTGCTAGAAGAGAGCGGGAGTCACAAGGAGGAGTACCGTCGTGCTGGTGTTATGACAGGCATTGCTGTCGCCATCCACAACTTCCCTGAGGGACTCGCCCTCTTTGTGTCGTCGCTCTCCGGGCTTCGATCGGGCATTGTGTTATCTATCGGAATCATCCTGCACAATTTCCCCGAAGGTGTTGCTGTTGCTGCCCCTGTGTACTACGCAACCGGTAGCAAAATTGAAGCGTTCAAGTGGACGGCTTTGAGTGGTATCGCCCAGCCTTTGGGGGCTGGTATCGGTTGGGCCGCTGTGTCCGGTGGTATGAGTTTTGGTCTGGAGGCATCGCTCTATGGAATTGTTGCTGGTATGCTGGTGTGCATCACGGTGAAGGAGTTGCTACCAGGTGCCTACAGGTTCGACCCGAGCGGAAAGGCGTTCGTTGTGTCATTCTTCGGTGGTCTGCTAATTATTGCGCTCAGTATCATGGCCTTGAAGTATGCGGGTTCAAGTTAACTTCTAGCCAATTTCTGGATGTCCGCGGTTTAGTTCGGGTTGTAAAACTCACTGTCGTCGTTACAGTCGACGATGCCTTCAAAATTAACTACATCCATTCACTGAAACTCTGCCTGCTACTGTTTGTTTGCTATGTTCCATTGCATTTGATTAGTGTACTTCGTTGTAGTAGTAGTACTGTATGTACTGTATGTACTGTAAAGTAACCTCTGTTCGACTGGTGTACTTGGTCACAGTCGATGCCAACATGATACATGTACCAGTGATTGTTTGTTATCAAATTTGCACTGCTAGTGAAGTCTCGCTTTAGGTTCGTCTCGACTCGTCTTTACGATTCGATCCAGAGTATATTTCGAAATGCAAAATAGTTGCACGATTCCTTCAAAAACTGGTTTAGTGCAGCAGAATCTATCTAAACGATCCATTTTACTATGCAGTAAGTACTAGAGAAACTTCATGGGCATACCACATGCAAGCGACTGTCGTCACATTGATTGATTTTCTTAGAAATCATCGACAGACTTTATTCAGTTTTTGGTTACGTATAACGGGGTAGTGAGATTCTTGCGTCTAGCTCGATCCTGCGTAGTTGAGAGCCACCAAACTCAGTGCGATAATGGCAATACCAATGAAGAATGACGGCACAAACAGCTTTCCACTCGGGTCAAACTTGTAGGCACCCGGCAAAAGTTCCTTGGCGGTAATGCACACCAGCATGCCAGCAACGAGAGCATACAACGTGGCTTCCAAGGAGTAGCTCATGCCACCCGAAACAGCGGCCCAGCCAATGCCAGCACCAAGAACCTGAGCAAACCCACTGATAATCGTCCACTTGAACGCCTCAACCTTGCTTCCTGTAGCGTAATAAACGGGTGCGGCCACAGCCACACCCTCGGGGAAATTGTGTAGGATAATACCAACCGAAAGCACAATACCCGTACGAAGACCAGCAAGCGAGGACACAAACAGCGCTAGTCCCTCGGGGAAGTTGTGAATAGCAATTGCAATACCAGTTAAAACACCAGCACGACGGTACTCCTCCTTCACCTTCTTCTCCTCTTCGAGAAGCGTATTTTCCTCCTCCCCCACAGGACTAGCAAGCTGAAGTCGGGCCACGTCGTTCGGAAGAGGGGTGCCAGCAATCGGAGAAGGTATAATGACATTGGGCTTTTCAGAATCATCATCCAGCACCACAGACTTTGCGCCAGCCTGAATTTCCAAGTCTGCATTCGCAGCAGCCTTTGCAGCAGCTCTGTCCTTGCGCTCGAAAACGCCGTGCACCAGCCACTCCACTAGCAGAATGATTGCCATTCCAACAAAGAAGACACCCGTGGCAGCCAAGTATGTGTTACCATTGCACGTGTCATCACAAACTCCAGTCGTCGTCGAACTTCCGCCGTGCTCGTACGCTTCAGGGTCGGTTGTACCAGGAGTGAATGCAGCCCGGTAGTAGGTCAAAGCTTCGGCATATAAGTCGGCGAAAGCAATGAAAATCATGACACCAGCAGACAACGCGAATGCAATCGAAAGTGATCGCGGATCTGCAAGGAATTTCAAGCGTTCCACCGAAATCACCAACACCGACAGCGTCGTGGCGACACCACCGAGCACACTCATACCCATGGCTGTGGCAATAACCGTATTGGTGATCTGAGTGCCTGCAGTGATACCATTGTCATCGGCATAGCCGTCATCAACATCCATAATGTTGAACCAACTCATCATCGAGTTCTCTTCGTGCTCTAGAATGTGGCAGTGAGCAACGTAGGGCTCCGTGGTGTCGAAACCGTAATCCTTAGCACCACGGGTACTGTTGGCGATCAGATATTCGTCGGGGGTGCAAGCCACATAGCAGACCTGGGTGATGGTATCCGTTGGGCGTCCATCGGCGTTCGGGATCTTGGCAACATCCTTCAGGTGGTTCGTGTCGATGGTTTCTTCTGTTTCTCCACACTGCGCGTTCACCAAGTGCCAGTGGAACGGATGCGGGTCGTCCGTGGGGTTCTGGAAATTCCACTTTTCAACCGTGCCCTTGGTACAGTGAAGACTACCCGTGATACTCGTCATGTTGATCTGCTGAGACCTGTACATGATCATGTCGTACAGCGGACATGCAAGCGCAGTGTCCATTTCGCCGAGAATGACCGTGCGTTCCTTACCGCCGGCCTCGTACAGCTCCTTCAGTGACTTGTACTCGATCAGAGTTGACGGGATCTCACGGTACTTCATCGTGCTAGTCTTCAAACTCTCAACAACGCGAATCTGCATGATACGTCCATCGTAAACCGTAGGTTGGTCAGCCGTTTCGTTGTCCTCGAGGTCGTACGTCGTTCCGTTGGTGGCATTCGTGAAGTCACAGACAAACTCGATTCGTTCGAACGGGAAAAGGACGAGGTAATCTTCGAATGATTCAGGCTCCTGCACGAACCCGGAGTCGGTAGCGACGATCTGGCAATTGTCTTGCAACGGAGTGCTGCTTATGTTGTAGTGACGAGCGTTGGCTGTGTTCACCAAGCGGAAACGCACTTGAGCAGGAGGCACACTGACGTATGGCATCACTACACCATTGACGAGGTTAACGTTGCCGAACGATTCAGGAACCCACTGCGTCGATCCCGCGTTACAGTTGTCGTCCGAGTACAGAATGTCACCCGTGGTGTTGATGAGTCGATCAGTCAGAATCAGTGGGATGTCCGTCTCAATGTCCATGTTGATCGATGCCTCTATGTCTTCATCGGTGATAATGTAAGCGCCCATCAGACCAGCCCAAGTGTTAAGACGCGTGAGCCCATTGGCGTGGTCGTGGTAGATTTTGGTTGAAGCAGATTGGTTGTTGTAGTAATGGAACTCCTGTGACTGGTTCTTGTAGATAGACCGATACGGCAGGCCATCGTACTGGGGAGGTGACTCCAATCCATGCACGTGCGTGACGACAGGCACACCACAGTATGGGTAGCATTTGGATTCGACGTTGTTGAGCGAGTCTTCAACGGAGTCCTGCAACAAATGAGGCTGCGACAACTCGTTGTACCATGTGATGGAGATCGGTACGCCCTTGGCGACCTTGATGGTCGGGCCAGGCATGGTAGGCGTCGAGTTCTTGAGCGCGTAGCCGTAGATTTCACCCGAGATGGAGCCATCGTCCGTCCAGTTGTGTGTGGCTCGACCCATTTGCATGTCGATGGCCCCTCCATTGGTCAAGTCGATGACCTCCGGAATGGGCAACTCGCTGACATAGGCGTCCCAGTCCGTCTTGAGGTTCTTGAGAGCTTCGGTGGGAGCAAGCACGGCAGTCACAGCGACTGCCACTGCGGTCGACAATGTCGTGCGAGTGAGCATGGCTGGGATTCGAGGTAGTCGAGTACTCGGAAGCCCGCGAATTGCAGAATGAGACGAGCACCATGGCGTCCCGAGCCAGAGATCCCGTCAATAACTTATTACTACAGTAGCTTTTGGCGCTGGCAACGGGTCACGGAGGTGGTAACACTATTAATCCAAGAGTCATGGAAACCTTGAGAGCGGCCACCTGTGTGTCCTCTGAGATCTTGGGGATGGGTTGTATCATTGTTGAAGCTATACCTTGACGAACGGCTCTCGCGGAGGTCTCCGCAAACGAGATACCACACAAGTCGCATCCTGGTAGTAGGCAACCTCCAAAATTACGTTTTATTGACTTATTAAATCGAATTGGGGATCACAGGTTCATCGGAGTGGACAGGATCAAACACCAAAAAGCTCGCGTTTCAGCATGTATTGGCACGGATCGTCCGGCTCAGCGACAAGGTTGCGCACCGTCCACTTGGTTACCGCGTAAAGCTCAGTCCAGTCGACGCGTGCTCCAGGCCAATCATATCGGACACCGCACCGCTGAATGGCGAGGCATCTAGGTTTGGTTCAGATGTGAAACCCCTTGGCTGGATTCCTCTTGACACGCGAGACTCGCTGAGGTGATCATCCTTTGAGAGGTGGACCGTGCCGCTACGATCCTTGGGATGACATGCCGGTCGGTTAGCCCATAGTTGCTGCGGCATTTTAGTACTATAACATTTAGATATGCTTTTTGATGCATTCGACGGGGTTGCCTTGCGTCTCTAGGCTTCGCAGGGCGTCTGAGCCAAACCGTTATCGGATAAGCTACATGTATAGTAGACCGATTTGACAGAGCCAGATATGAGCCAGGCGCAATCCCAACACTGCTGGCTCGGCATGTCTGGTCAGTCGTTTCACAATGTCAAACTTAACGGACCAAAACGGAACTGAAAACCGCTTGCCGGACCAGTCATTTGGGTCAAGAGTTTTCTAAAGCTATCTCAGTCTGGATCGCATTCCAGTGATAGGCAGGTTACAACTTGTAAGAACAGCGAACAATTCCGGCACGTTACAGGTAACCTGCGCTCACTCCAATTACAAAAGCGAGAGCTGCGGTTGCGCAAAACACAGACATTCAGCAAAACTGAGGAAGGTGTCCTCGTCGAGCAGTGTCGACTGGAGGAAGGCACGTGCTCTGCGCAAAGCCGGCCAAGTTTACTTCGATGTAGACGAGATTACACCGCCCTGACGGACGAACCTGATCTCCCAATCGCGTTGGACATTTTTTGTTGGTGAGGGTGAGGCGGGCACCCTCGTAAACCTGCGACGATGGCGACCCACTTCCATGTGGAACAGGGCCAGTCAAGTTGGTGGTGGCCGCAAGACCCTCAAAATACCATTATGCTGAGCGATTCCATCGCCATGGTGTTAATATCGGCGACAAGAAAGATGTTGATGTTTGATATGGTGTAGCTTCGTTCCTCGTCTCAATCCTGGTACGGTCACCATGCATTTGTCCATTTTATCGATCAGTTGCTATGGACGTCTCAATTGGAGGCATCACCCAAACAATATCGTATCCATGTGCATAGAATCCATGATGGATATGCACCTGAAGACGTAACACTTATTGGTTAACCTGTGTGCGCAACTGAATCTAAATCACAACCTGCTTTCATAATAAGAGCGTTGCTGTCGGCCACGTCGGTGATAGCGATGTGAGTCCAAGCTGCTGAACGAGACCAACTGTAGCTGTGCGTCGCTGCAATTTCGTGCTTACCGTCAAATACTGTATTTGAAATACAAGGAAGTATGCGCTACATCTTTCAACGATACAAAACAGAAAAGAACCAATCTAGAAATCTAGAAAATGGTCCACTTAGACTTTTTGTGAAACATGTAGGTCGTGGCACAAATTATTGTGTTTATAGTCCGAAGCAAAAGAAATTTGTGTTCCTTGTCCATCCATTTTGACTTGAGAAGCAATGGGGCTGCAGGAGAAGATCAACGCTAACCCGACCGTGTACGCTGTGGCCACGCCTGCACGCAAGAAATTCGATGTGGACGAGGCGCTTGACGAGGACGTCGCCGACCCTTTCGAGTCTGACGAGGTCTTCGGTACGTACACAGTGAAAAGCTCCAACGTTTAATAACAAATAAATAATTCTGCTCGGTTTTATTTTACAGAAATCCTTCGACACATCAATGACCCAGAGCACCCGTTGACGCTGGAGCAGCTCAAAGTCATGTCTCTGGAGAATATTCACGTGGATGACGCCAACTCGCGCATCAAAGTCTTTTTCACGCCCACCATCCCGCACTGCAGGTGCGTTCAGCACAACATTTTATATTATTTTGATATTTATTTATTTAATTAAATGTTACAACAGCATGGCAACGCTGATCGGACTGTGTCTCCGCGTAAAGTTGCTGCGCTCGTTGCCTCCAAGGTTTAAGGTGGACATCCTTATCACCCCAGGCACGCACTCATCCGAGGCGGCGGTGAACAAGCAGCTCAATGACAAAGAGCGTGTGGCTGCTGCGCTGGAGAACTCGCACCTGCTCACAGTCGTGAACAAGTGCATTGCCAACACGGACAAATGAGGAGGGAGTCAGACAAGTGATTGGTTCGTGGAAGTTGGGATAAATATGATATTGTTCACTAAAAACAATCTATGGACTCTAACAGCTAGAGTTGGGTTGCTACGGTTGTTCCTGCTGGGACTGCACCATGCATTCGATCGCATCGAGTCGCTGAAGGAGCTTTTCACGCTCATCCTGCAGTTCATCGAGGTTCATATCAAGCAGTTGTCTATGATTTAGGACGTTGCTGTGTTTAGATGGGAATACGTCGCTCTCCTGTTCATCGCCTCTGAACAAGTCGAAGACGTCTTTCGAGTCTTCTAAAGCTAACACTGTGCAGGATTCAAAAAAGGATGACGACGACATATCGCTGTTTCCGCTGGTTTTGGGACGTGCCATGCGCTGAGGCGATGTACTTACCAATGCAGGTTGGGCTGTCTTCACTCGCTTCTCATAGTTCGACGCCTCCCGCTCTATCTGCGAAATCGCTTCCGGTACTGCAAGCCCAGCTACAGTCATCGGGCGGTTCTCATCGGAAGTACGTGCCTTTCGGAAAGCAGCATTTAGCACTCGCATTTCATCCTCAAAGTCATCTTCCCATCGTTCACGCTCCGTTTGGTACTTTTTGTTGTCGCTTTGTATCCGATCTAGTAAATCTTTTCGGGCACTGACCGCAGTTCGTAACAACTCCATCCTGCGCTGCTGGTTGAGGCGACGTAGTTGCTCCACCTTCTGTTTACGACTTGACTTCTCGTTCTCTTCATGCTCACGCTTGATCTGCTCCCGAAGTTTATTTTGCCGTTGTTTGCTTTCTCGGTAGATTGTTTCTCTCTTTTGCTGGAGTTCTTGCTGCCGTTGCTCTTTACTCACGACCACACTTTTGCTGAAAAAGCCTTTCAGAATTGGTGCAGCGTCATGCACATTGACTTGTGCATTAGTGTCATCATAAAAATCGCGTGAGCGTACTGCTATGGATGGGATTAATATCTTCAAGGGCCGAGTTGTCACCTCCTCTTCATCAAATTCATTTCCAGGTGTTACTTTTTGCACGACTGTACTGGAATGCCGTCTGCTACCCCATCGCTGACTGTCACCACGTCGACTTGTCAAACTCTGGGTTTGAAATCTTTCTTTATCGCCACGAATTCTATCACTCTGGTCGTTCGAGTCAACATCAGAAGTCACGCTCGAGTACGCAAATGTTGATACTGGAGACGATAAATCTGTCGATCCACCAAAAGCTTTCTCTAGGTCCACTATGTGTTCACCGTTGGCCGTAGGTATTTGTTCTACATCTGCATTCTGTAATGAAGACACCGAAGAAGAGGACACACGTCCAATTGACGTATTGATGCTGTCAGTCATGACCGCAGTGGGTATCACTTGGGTGCTTCGAGAACCTCTTAGCTTCTTCCCGCCCGAGAAGATCCGAGAGCTCATGGCTAGTGAGACTTTGGACATCCATGACTCGTGTCGAATTCCGCTGTCGTCAATGCTTTCACTACGTCTGCGTGTGTTGCTTGGGGTCACTGCATTGAAATCCACCACTATATCGCTGGCGTAGCTGCTGGTAGTGCTCCGCTTCCGCCACCGATCGGTCATGACTGCGTCAATGCCACGACCACACAAATAAACAAAATGGTATATTCACAGCGAGCTGTGTCCAAATTAACCCCAACACCTTGAAAGCGAAAGCCATTTCGGTGAGAGAAACCATCCCAGCTCTTCTCATACCAGAATATCTCTGATCCGAGCAATGTAACCTCATCTTCCACACCCGAACAAAATGGTATATTCGCAGCGAGCTGTGTCCAAATTAACCCCAACACCTTGAAAGTGAAAGCCATTTCGGTGAGAGAAACCATCCCAGCTCTTCTCGTACCAGAATATCTCTGATCCGAGCAATGTAACCTCATCTTCCACACCCACCCTGGCTGAAGACCAACCAAAATACTTTGCACGCTCTATCTAAGTAAAGAAGTGTACCTCGTAATCTTCTCTAGTAGCTTGTGAGCATTTATTAGTTTTGAGCAAAACTTTGCTGTCACACGTCTTGATTTGCGAATCAATCAAAAACTTCAAGATCAATGGGTGAGATCGTAAAAAGCCAGTCGCGTTTACAATAGTACGAAGCTTACATCGGAGGATAAAAGCCTCTCTCGCGTTAAATAACAGAATTTGTGCTGCTTGGCGCATTCAGCTATACGCGGCGGAACGAATAGGATCATGGTGGATGGTATCGTCACAAAACTGGAGTATCAAGTATCGTCACCTGCAGCTCAACATTTTTTGCCTCGCACATCCACCACCACCACTGTTACATTGTCCATAGTGCCGAGTTCAACAGCGCGATCCGCCAACATATTGGCCATTTCCTGCACGTTCAGCCACGGGTTGTTCCTGATATCAAGCACACACCAGAAGTCAGTCAATTGTCTCGCCTGCAGTCAGGACTATCCAACCTTATTCGTACCTGATACACGAAGCCACCTGCTCGTTAGTCAGCACGTCCCAGAGACCGTCTGAGGCCATGACAATAAACTCGTCTTCTCGATGTAGTTCATGCACTGTGACCTCCGGATCGGCAATGACAAGTTGGCTCAGCTCCGAGTCTCCAAAGGCTCTGGCAACCGCCAGCCGTCCATTCACACGGGCCACACCCTTGACATACAGCACCAATCCTCCATGTTCCTCGATCCTCTGTTTCTCCTGGTCGTTCGAAGCCTTGTGGTCCGTCGTGAGCTGCGTCACTTGTGCTACTTTCTCTCTCTTTCCCACCATAATCGCTCGACAGTCTCCCGTATTGCTCAGAATCGCTTTATTGTCTCGTATGAGCAGCGTCACGGCAGTAGCTCCTCCTTCACAATGTCCATCCTTCTCTCGCTTTAAAATTTCGTCATTAATCGCCATACTAGCGGAATGGCACGCCGCTGCCAAATCGTTGCAGTACTCTGACGCTGCTAGGATATACACTGGAAAGAGAAGCGCCAGCAAGGACGACGCTCTCGCGCCTCCGTGTCCGTCATAGACTCCATAGAACTGCGTGTCTTCGCTCCGTTCATGCTTCAGGAGGTGGCGAAGATCGAGTGCTGGCGCGCGTCCTTCCACCACGAAGTTCTCGAGCACGCGCCCCTGGAGCAAATCTGTGAAGAACGGCGGGAGCGACGGCGGCGCCACCTCCAGCAGGCCGCGGCCGTAGAGATCCAGGTTGTCAATGGCTCGGAAGCGGTCCTCATTGCCCAGTCGGGCGCCGTTGCGCGTGCACACGGCGAACCGTTGCGGGACGTTGAAGGAGATCTCGGGGTCCACTGCGCCAATGGCCACCGGAGCTGAAGGGCCCCGTAAATTGGTCGCCGAGCCGCCTCGTGTGTTCTGTGCGGATGGAGACGTGGACTGCTCCACCGCTACGGACACGGCCGAGGAGCGACGCAACAAGCGCGCGAGCTGGCGCCCGAAGAAGCTCGAGCGCTCGGACTTGGCGAACTCCTCGGAGCCGATGACGCTGCGACGAGGGCCCGTGGGATTGCGGCCCAGGAGCATGAAGACAAGCGAGACGCAGCTCTGTTCTGCGCTCTGCGGATGCTTGAATAATGAGCTGCAACAGCAACTGGTGCAACAGTGCAGTGCAGAGCCACAAAAGACGCCCTAAACACTGCTCGTTTTCTGGCCCACATCATCCGACTATTTTTAGAGCTGAAATGGCTACATTTCTGTCTGTGACGTGCGCATCGACAACGTATGTAGAAGCTCACTTGGCGCCTATCTGGTTATTTGGGTGCGAGCTCACGAATGCGGGCAAGTGCTCCAGTGCCTCCACCACGCGCGACACAGTAGGGTACTTAGTCAGAGCCACGTTGCACATGCGCGCGTTGTGCACCTGTGGCAGCAGATACACGTCCGCTAAGGTCACTTCGTCACCCACGCAGTAACGGCCGGCAGAGCGTGTCAACTCGTCCTCAAAGGCTTTGAGTCCGCGTTCGATCCAGTGTTTATTCCAAGCCACCACAAGCGCCTGGTGCTCTTCAGCGTCGACTGGTGTCTGCAAGTCTGCAGCCTGTTACAATCCAGTTGAGAATATTGAGCGCCTGATACAAACTAGATTCCTCTAGGAGCCTCACCTTCGCAGACAAACCCATGCTCTGAGCCGGCTGGGTGTCGCAGCCAATGATGCCAGACAAGTTTCGCACTTGGGCGCGCTGGAGCAGATCACTCGGTAAAAGTGGCTTTTCCGGGTAAGCTTCTTCCAAGTACTCAAGGATCGCCCCCGATTGGGGCAACACGTGACCGTCCACTACAAGTGCAGGGACGCGCTGTATCAACGTCAAACGATCGAGATCAATGATCTGAGAGGACACGAAGCGAAACACCGTACCTGGTTGGGATTCAGCTTTCGAAAGGCGTCTTGTCGCTGGTCTCCGCCACTCAGATCCACTGAACGGTACTCGTACTCGATTCCTTTCCACGCCAGTGCGATGCGAACGCGCCAGGAGCAACTGCTGCGCCAGTAATTGAACAGCTCGATCTTGGGCATGTTTTCAGGAGTGTGTGTAGAACCAAGAAGATCAGGAAATGATCTCACGGGAGACCTTTGCTGAGATCTTGCACTGCAAGTTGCAGCGTTGATTACTATGATGACCGTAACTTTTGTACCTCGGAGGGATCTTCCAAGCCTTGATTGCAATTTGTTAGCTGTAAAGGACAATCTAGTTCACTCTCTCGTGACAAGTACCAATATGACTCACCACTGTGTACGGTGAGTCATAGTCACGGCTTGGTGAGAAGATATCGATGGTCTTCTGGCGAGTCGACTGTCAAAAGGCAACTTCAACTTGTCGATCACCGGAAATCGTGTGCAGTACACAAGATACCTTGCATTTCAAAAGCTCCAATGACGTCTGTCCAAGTGCTGCTGTTGTCTCTGCAGCTATTTTCCCTCGTTGCCCCCTCCACCCAGCACTGCACCCACCTTCGCATCCCTCCTGCCAATGTGGAGCATGTTCTGCTGCACATTGACTCGTTGAACTCGGTGGAAGACACGGGAAACCTCGTGTGCAAGTCCTTCGGAGTGCCCAAATTCCGCTGTGGCAGCATCAAGAAGGAAGTGCTGGCGACGATGACAGAGATGGCGCAACTGGCCATCCGAGAAAGTGTTGTGAACGTGTCGCTGGATCGCTCTCTGGCCTACGACGTCTGGACGCACGAGCAGGTCAAAGCATCCGAGCCGATTGTCATCTACCCGGAAGAGCCACTCGAGGACACAATAGCGGAGTATTGCACACGTTTCAAGATAGAGAATGATACCTGCGAGAATGCAGCATCTACTATTGGAGATTTTGTGGCGAGAGATTGGGGCTGCGATGACTCAGAGAGCAACGAACATGAAGAAAAAGGGTTTATGGAGATTCCGTTTTTGTTGGACCAACAGAACCACCACATCAAAGTAGACGTGTCGACTGATGGAACAGTTGACGCAGCGAAATTCTGCTTAGAAAAACAGATTAATGTTGCAGAATGTGCAGCTCTCATTCGCATTGTCCGACAACAGATCCAGGGTTTGCATGCAAACCGCGTCGATGAAGATAATGACGAGAAGAAAAGAGACCGGGACGGCAGTGCAGTTGTGGAGAGAAAATTGCGAATCAATAGTCCGATTGATACACGCTTGTATCCACGGTCAGAGCGGATCTACATTAAAGTGGACTGGGAGTGGAGTGACAAGGGCTTAGATGAAAAAATTGCTCCTGAAGAAGTCTGCCTCAAGTTTGGATACTCCAGCTCCCCAGTCAAATGTTTCATGGTTCCTCAAACAGACCCTCTATTTATCAATCAGAATGCAAATGAAGGTAGTCACATACTTTACTTCACTGACAAGAGTGGCGAGCAGATTTTGGCAGTGACGACATTTCAAGTTGTGGTTCCCACAGTCGATTTGATTGATATTTTCACTTCAAAGGCAGAAGGTAGCGACAGCGAGCACTTGATGGCGACAATTCGCACAACGCTGTTTGATCCGTTCGATCCAGCATTCCGTGTCTGTGTCTTACTTGACGATTCCTTGGGCTGCTTGGACCCCGAGTGGATGGCTGTTGATGAACGCGAGCTCCGTCATGCCACGCACAAAGAGCCTCTGCACCAAAGTGTAACTTTTCGATCGCCGCTGGATCACGTACCATTCAATCACGGTAATGGCCACGAGATTAGCGTACTTCTTCTCACCGCAAACAACAAGGCAGTACATCTGACTACGACGTTAGCCTTCAACGCAGCGTCGACCGTAAACCCACTCGAAGGAACTTCAATACTCCACATACTAGACCCAAGAATTCATACACCTCAACGGCCTCGATCATGTCCTGATTCAATGCGCTCTACGCCAAATTTGAGGTGGATCTGCGAACTTTGGCGCCATGAGTGGGGGATTTACTCGCAAAATGGCGAGGACGGTATTCTATCCAAGATATTCCACCACATTGGCACAAAGGACAAATCGTACGTCGAGTTTGGCACCGAGAGTGGACAGGAATGCAACACACGGCTGCTTCGCCAGATCCACGGCTGGAAAGGACTATTGATGGACTCGCGTTACGAAGAAGAGAGCATCGAGCTGCACCGCGAGTTTATCACTCGTGAAAACTTCATGCCACTGCTCACTGAAAAGTATCAACATCTCGTGCCTCCTGATCTAGACCTATTGTCGATCGACGTGGATTTCAATGATTTTTGGTTGCTAAGCGCTGTTGACTTGACTCGCGTGGCACCTCGTGTAGTGGTGGTTGAGGTAAACAGCCATATCCCATCGAGTGAGGCTCGAACAGTACAATATGATGACAGCGATGATGGAAGTGGTGGATGGGACGGTTTATCGGCGTATTTCGGTGGCAGTGTCGCTGCATTCCACCGTTGGGGTGCTCGCAACGGGTATTCGTTGGTGTATTGTGAGTCACACGGTGTAAATTGTTTTCTTGTGCGGAATGATGCTCTCGGCGGTGTCAATGTGTCAGCAGTTCTAGGGCCCGATCAGCTACAAAACCCGCCTAATTTCTTTGGTCAAGGCTGGAACTACCCAGATATGTGGAAACCCCACCACAAATGGGTGTGGATTTGAAAGTTTACACTAGAAACCACGCGAGGCGACTGTCTCTAAGATGTGTATTCATCCCGATAAATGTATTGTCTTCTCTACAACAATTCTCATCTGCGATTGACCTTGATCATAACACTGGCACAGCATGAGCTAGTTTCGATAACCCATTTATCGCCTTCCGTGCGCTTGTTATCTGAAAGTGTAGAGCTGCCGTCGACAATCCGTAGAAATACCTGGCGTTGATCGGTAATAACACGCTCCGCAACCATGACTACAGCACCACAAGGAACTCGACCCACTGGCGGTGCTGTTAACTCAGGTTCCATTCGGATAGGAGCACCCGAGTCTTGAACACAGCGATACATTTCATTCATGGGCGTTGATATCGTTGCTGTCCATGGCCCCTCAACCTCGTTCAGTACAGATTCGTTGTCCAGAGAGCGCTCAACAACCCAAGCAGCGCCATCAAAATATCTGTCGTGCAACCTCAGGAATACGACTCCATCCGAGGCTACTGTGGATTCTACCACTTCGACCACATCGCCATATAGCACATAGCCCAGCTCCGACATTTCCAGATCTGCTCGCTCACGCACTTTGCAGCCTTCAACCACACACCTATAGAATCGATTCCGCCCACCATTTTCGCTACTGCAGATATATGGGCCTTCATGCGGTTCTAACAGGATTTCGTTGCGAAGAGAGCGACAGGGCACCCATGCCTCCTTAACTTGTCGTTCGACTCCATCTTCTTGGGACGTAGTAACGACAACGCTGGGAAGATGTGGTCCCTCTAATCGAACCATTGGATCTCCCTGCTCGTTGCAAATAGGTGCCGTAGCACGGAACACACGACCAAGAGGGATGCAGCCTAGCAAAGGAGACGCAATGTTGTGCTTCACACGTACCGACACCCCTCCACTTTTGCCACGATGGCTCGCGCGATAGTACTCCTCAAAGCTCCATTTGTCTAGAAATGCAAGTTAGAAAATATTATTCCACCAGGTATAGCTGCAACGCACTTGCAACATGCGCGGGGGAAGCAGCAGCGGCGCGCTCAAGTTCCTGCACACATTCTTTGCACTTGGCGTCCAGCAGTTGAGTCTGCCGCTTGGAGAAACTCGTCTTGGGCAAACTCTGAAAGCACTGGACACAGCGTTTGAGCCGTGGCTGGCCATCACCTTCTATTTTCGACTGTTCCACACACGCTTTGCACTTGCTGCAGCACGAAAACAATATTCAGATATTCCAGAACGGGAAGGATGAAAACATCGACGTACGGGTTCGGCTTCGACAGTTGATGCCGCGAAAACGCTTTCGGGGCTAGTGACTTGTTGCATGTACTGCACATTCGCAGCTCTTGCTCGCCAATGAGGGCCTGGGCCCTCGCTGCAGCGGTCCTCTGGTGCATGCTCCTCCAGCAGATCCTATTGGCAATGCTAGTCAAACTGCACAAACAGTAGTACAGTAAGTAGTTTCTATAGACTTTTATCATAAATATTCAATATAGAAGGTAACGAAAATTCAGTCTCTTAAAAACTCCACATAATTATAAATTTAGTATACGTAATAAAAGGTTATAGAGTTTGAAATGTTTGAATGGAGCAGTACCGTCTCCTCGCTCAATTGTCGTGATCATAGCCGTGAACGCCAACCATCAGCTCAGTCCGGAATTATCCCCCGAGGTGACACGCCGCAAGTTGCACGACCAGACCGCCACACACAGATGAAGATCATCGACAAGATCAACGCGAGCGTGGAGCGCCAGGAGGTCTTCTACTCCTTCGAGTTCTTCCCGCCCAAGACGCCCGCAGGCGTGGACAACCTGTACGCGCGCATGGACCGCATGGCAGCACTCGAGCCGCTCTTCTGCGATATGACGTGGGGTGCCGGCGGCTCCAGCGCGCAGCTCACTTTGGATCTGAGCGCCAACGCGCAGAAGCTCAGCAGCCTGGAGATGCTCATGCACATGACGTGCACCAACATGGCGGAGAGCGATATCAAGAAGGCGCTGGACCAGGCCAAGGACGCCGGCATCCACAACATTCTTGCGCTGCGTGGAGACCCCGTGCGTGGCGCCTCCAGCTTCGACGAGTGCGACCGCGGCTTCTCCCATGCGGTGGACCTCGTGCGCTACATGCGCGAGAAGTACGGCGACCACTTCTGCATCGGCGTGGCAGGATACCCGGAAGGGCATGTCGAGAGCAAGGACAAGAAGGCGGACATTCTGTATCTCAAGGAGAAGGTGGATGCGGGAGCAGACTTTGTGATCACACAACTCTTCTACGACGTGCAGGTGTTCGTGAACTTTGTTAAGGAGTGTCGTGCTGTGGGCATCACGGTGCCTATTATCCCAGGCATTATGCCGATTCAGAATTACGGCGGATTCGAACGCATGACGTCGTTCTGCAACACATTTGTGCCAGAGGAGATCCGCAAGGCTTTGGAGCCGATTAAGGACAACGACGAAGCGGTGAAAGACTACGGCGTGCAACTTGGCATCACCATGAGCCAGCAGCTGATTGACGCGGGTGTACCTGGTCTGCACTTCTACACGCTCAATCTGGAGCGCTCTGTGCGTCGTATTCTGGAGGGACTTTCGTCGCTGTCCAGCCGCGTTCCGCGCCGTGAGCTGCCCTGGCAGACGTCGACGCTGTCGAAGCGAGCGTCCGAGACTGTACGCCCCATCTACTGGTCCAACCGACCCAAGAGTTACGTGCATCGTACAGCCATGTGGGACGAGTACCCGAACGGCCGCTGGGGCAACAGCGAGAGCCCTGCATTTGGTGAACTGACGGAATCGCACTTCGCGCCCTCCAGCACATCAACACCCAACGAGCGTCGTGCTATGTGGGGTGAGGCACCGGCCTCAAAGGAAGACGTTCGCCGCACGTTCGTGCAGTACGTGCGTGGCGAGATCTCGAGCCTGCCGTGGTGTGATGCCGCGCTGCACGCCGAGACGTCGACCGTCCAGCAGGAGCTCGCTTCCGCCAACTCCGCTGGTTTCCTGACAATTAACAGCCAACCGCGCGTGAACGGTGCGATGTCTGACGACCCGATGTTCGGTTGGGGTGGCCCCGGTGGCCGTGTGTACCAGAAGGCGTACGTGGAGTGCTTCGTGTCGCCTGAGAACATGAAGATCATCATCGAGAATGCCGCCAAGAAGCGGTCGGTGCAGTACCACGCGGTGAACCTGAACGGCCACTCGTACTCGAACGCGAGCAAGTCGGCCGTGGCCGTGACGTGGGGTGTCTTCCCCAACAAGGAGATCCTGCAGCCCACGATCGTGGACAGCAGCAGCTTCTTGGTGTGGAAGGACGAAGCGTTCGCTTTGTGGCTGAAGCTGTGGGCATCGCTGTACGAAGAGGGCAGCCAATCGGCCAAACTGCTGCGTGACATTCACGATACGTACTTCCTGGTGAGCATCGTGGACAACGACTTCGTGAACGGCAACATCTGGGACCTTTTTGAGCCTTCAATTTCTCCTGTCGCCTCGCCGTAAGGACATCGGAGGAAGGAGAGCTCGAACTCAAGTCAAGTGAAGATGAAGAGAGGAAAATCGTGGACTAATGGGCTGTGTGCTTGAGGCAATTTTACAGGACACTCGATCCCGTCCTCCTAGTCGCAGAAGCTGGTTGATACAGAAGACCGCTTGATGTCACTGGGACGATGGGAAAGCACACAGCTCAAACCACTTGCATGTGCCTGTTGCATTGGAATAGAGGAGGACTGCCACTAAAATGGCTACAATATCAACCACTGCAACGTCAAAACACATTTCGTGACATTTTTATCTTGAACAAAGTATAGTGCACAAATCAATCAGCACCATGACAGATGCGAGTGGAGTGCTGAAATAGAGGAGGACTGCCACTAAAATGGCTACAATATCAAGCACTGCAACGTCAAAACACATTTCGTCACATTTTTATCTTGAACAAAGTACTACAGTATAGTGCACAAATCAATCAGCACCATGACAGATGCGAGTGGAGTGCCTAGCGTCTATGTGCGAGAGCTCCATGGCCACCACGGCCCCGTCAACGCCGTGCGCTTCAATGGTGCGTCTTCGCCTAGTCTTCCTCTGTCTCCCTATGTCTGTGGTTTCACTCAAACGCTCTCACTGTTGCAGCCAAGGGCACGTACGTGATGACGTGTGGTCAGGACAAAACGGTGAAACTCTGGAATCCGCACCGCGACGGCGTGGAGAAGCCGAACGAGGCGCTGCTGGTCAAAACGTACGAAGGCAGACACGGCTACGATGTGCAGGATGTTGCAATGTATGTGGCAGAACTACTACATGGATTTAAGCTTGACATTGACTGTGGCTGTTCGTAGAGCTCATGACAATTCCAAGTTCGCTTCGTGTGGGCGGGACAGAGATGTGTTTATGTGGGATGTTCCAACAGCTAAAGTCATCCGCAAGTTTGAAGGTCACACACATGTAAGATGTTGTTTGGAGCAGAATTGGTGAGGTTAGAGCTGATTCGGTTGGATGTTGCAGAGTGTAAATTGTGTGCGCTATAATGCGGACTCGTCCGTGCTGTTGAGTGGATCCTACGATAAAACAATCCGAGCTTGGGACATCAGGTAAGGTTTGGTGCAAGTGGTGTTTAAAGCAGTAGTTGCTTACTTGCTGTTGTGTACCTAGAGCTCGAAACGCGTATACGCCAATTCAAGTTCTGGACGACTTCAAGGACAGTGTCACTTCGATGGTGGTGACGGAACACGAAATCATAGCAGGGTGAGCGAGTTTTGTACTTCGAAGTATGCTTTATATGTGCGAATGATGCTAAGGTTTCGCGAGTTTGCAGGTGTGTCGATGGGGTAGTACGTACATTCGACCTAAGGGCTGGACAACTATTTCGTGAGGATATCGACGGTACGCATGCATGCGAAATATGGTAATGCAGTCGCTAACCCATTCTTAACGTTCATTGTTTGGGTTACAGAGCCCGTGGTATCAGTCGCAAATTCCCCCGACGCGCGCTTTGTCCTAGCTGGATGTCTGGATGGCTCCATTCGGCTGATCGAAAAAGCTAACGGAACAGAAGTAAAGAGGTACGAATGGGTATACGTTCTGTCATTTCCTTGTGTCTCTCTACTAACACGTTTCTTCTTGCTCCGATCAGTTATCGCGGACACAAAATTCAAGACTACAAGATCGAGTGCGACTTCTCCAACGACGGAGCGTTTGTGCTAAGCGGATCTGAAGACGGAAAGGTGTATTGGTGGGATCTCGTGGATGCAAAACAAACACGTTCATTTGTCGCACACAAGAAGCCTTTGCGGGCTCTCGCATCTCACCCTGAGAGTAACATGTTTGTCACTGGCTGCATCGATGGCTCCGCAAAAGTTTGGTCCAACAATTGAGCTTAGATAAACAAATGCCAAAAGTTAAATAGGACCACCAAGTCTCATTAAAGCTTTCGTCTATGACAGTGTGTAGCGCATACCGCCAACCGTCATGAGGAGGTCATTGGCGCTTGTTTTCTCCTTCTTGTCCTTGGAGAAAATGGACGCGAACACTTGGCTATTCTCCTTGGCTTTGGAGATGGACTCGCTCGCATCTTTGGCAATCTTCACAACCCTCGCATCTCCCTTCTCCAAGTGTTCCGATTTCCTCTTGTTTTTTTTGTCCTTGTGGCCTTTCTTCTCCTGTTTGCCCTCTTTTTCTTTCTTCTTATTCTTCTTGGCTCGTTTCTCCTCTGCCTTGAGCTCCAGCAGCTTCTTCTGCTTTTCCTCGTATTGTTCCTCATCCACAAGTGTCACCACGTCCTGCTCTTCAAATGGTTTGCCACACACTAGACACTCCTTGGTGTTGACGGCCTTAAGAGCGCGCTCCGACAGCACACAGCCACACTTGAAGAGCACCACGAACGGCTGCTTGCCATTAAACTCGACCATCGTCACGGGGCAGCTCCAGACCGCGTTGTCCTGCTCCTTCTCGCGCGTCACACGACACGTCACCACGTCTTTCAGCGACGTGATGTGTCGATACCGCTCCGGCATCGACTTGGCCAGCAAATGCTCGAGAACTGTCTGCTTGTTGAACAAGTTGCCCAGACGACACGCCACCACGGGATCCCGCAGCGGCTCCGACGACAACGCGCACGTCCGCGCCTTCTCCAGACGCAGCGCTTCCTGATCCGCCTTCTCCCCGCGCGCTTTGACGTTCGCGTGACGCATGAACTTGCGCTTCACAGCGATCACGCCGCCATCGTTCCCCATGCCCACTTGTATCGGTTTCTGGACTGGTTGAAATAGTCCACCCCGTAACATTAGTATTAAATTGAGGACTATAATTATGGTCCTGAGCAAAATTCCATGTACGTCAGTGTAGCCATTTTCCATGTTGAAGTGTTCATGTAGCAACGTAAAAGAAGACAAGTCGATTAGGCTGGCAGCTCCGAGCGAGCACTCTTCATATGCATTTTTGTGTTTACTGCCACTACTCTGCTGCAGACAGGAGCTGCCATCCGTGGCGTGGGTTCCCATGCTCCTCATATTATTAAGCAACCTCAAAGCGCTGAGCGATCGAGTTTACTTCTTGGGCTGGGGGCGGCATCGCCAGGCCTTGAGGCGAGTGGCGTTGATGCGGATGAAGCCCTGGGCGTCGGCCGGGTTGTAGTCGAAGTCGGCACCGCCGCCCTCCTGGTCCATGGAGGCCAGGTCGGCGCTGTACAGAGCCTCGTCCGAGAAGCGGCCGATGACAGTCACGTTGCCCTTGTAGAGCTCCAGGTGCACGTAACCAGTGACGTTCTGCTGCGAGAAGTCCACGGCGTGACGCACGAAGTCCATCTCGGGGGCGAACCAGAAGCCGTTGTAGCAGTACTCGGCGAACTTGCCCGACAGAGTGTCGCGCACCTTCATGACCTCACGGTCCATGGTCAGACCTTCCAGGTCCAGGTGGGCCGCACGCAGGATGGTGCCGCCTGGGGTCTCGTAGCAGCCGCGCGACTTGATGCCGACGAAGCGGTTCTCGACAATGTCGATGCGGCCAATGCCGTGCTTGCCCGCGAGCTTGTTGAGCTCCAGGAAGAGGTCCAGAGCGCCCGTGACCTCGGGGGTCTTGGCGGTGAGGTTGGTCACACCAGTGGGGATGCCCTTGTCGAACGTGATCTTGATCTGCTCGGCAGCGTCGGGGGCGTCCTTGGGGTCCACCGTCATCTTGAACATCTCGACCATGGGGGCGGTCATGGGGTCCTCGAGCATGCCGGCCTCGTACGACGTGTGGTACAGGTTCTCGTCCACACTGTAGGGGGCCTTGGGGGTGGCGTCAATGGGGATGTTCTGCTCCTTGGCGTACTGGATGAGGTCTGCACGGCCCTTGAACTTCTCAATGAACTCGGAGTCGCGCCACGGGGCGATGGTCTTGAGGTGCGCATCCAGCGCCTGCGCGCACAGCTCGAAACGCACCTGGTCGTTTCCCTTGCCGGTGGCTCCGTGCGCCACATACTTAGCGCCTTCCGCCTGGGCGATCTCCACCTGCTTCTTGGCGATCACTGGACGAGCCAGCGACGTGCCGAGCAGGTAGCGCGATTCGTAGATGGCGTTGGACTTGACGGCCTCAAAGATATAGTTCTTGACGAACTCCTCGCGCAGGTCCTCGATGTACACCTTCTTGGCGCCCAGAGACAGAGCCTTAGCGCGCACCTTCTCGTAGTCCTCGCCGTGCTGGCCCACGTTGGCGCAGTAGCAGATGACCTCGAAGCCCTTGTTGGTGAGCCACTTGAGGATGATCGACGTGTCCAGGCCGCCGCTGTAGGCGAGCACGACCTTGTCACCGGGGTTGGCACGAACGCTCATGGTTGGGGCTAGTTGTGTGGGCTTCTTGGTGGATTCCAGAATGAAACGGAGGAACGCGCAAGGGGCGGAGATGCAACGTACGCCGTTCAAATCCCTCTAAACACGTTGATGAGCTCCGATTCTAATCGCCATGATGAGGCTGGTGAAACGGATTATGCAGTCTTCGAATAAGATTGATTTTGTAGCTCTCTCTTTGCTGAAATCAAGGTTAATGTACTTAAATGATGGATCACAGAGATAGGGTTTTGAAGGTTATCATAGAAGGTAGTTGAAGCGAAAGATTGTTCTTGTGGAAGCAAGCATCAAATCACTGATCTTGCGCTGGGGGCCAGCCATTTCCGCCATCGAGACCAGCATCGTGGAATTCCGCAACAAGCTGTATTCGATGGCAGGCTGTCGGTCAGTGGAGAATGAGTAGATCTGTAACCAATGTCGGAATCCCTCCAATACCTCTCTCGAAAGTAGTTTAGTGCATGGAGAAATGTCAAACAATGGAGATTCCAGGTACCTGAGGATGATGTTTCATGGCTGTCATGGACAGCCACGTGCTACGGATGGAGAACTTGCATCTTCACCATCTTTCAAATTGCTGCGAAGAACGCGAGGGTAGTTGAGATGTTTGGATATTCGATGCCATTGGTAGTAAGTTTATACTACGAAGGAAGTACTACATAATACTACGAAGTATGTGTCGGTTGTACCTAGTGCATGGAGAAATGTCAAACGATGGAGATTCCAGTTACCTGAGGATGATGTTTCATGGCTGTCATGGACAGCCACGTGCTACGGCGGACTAGTTCACCACGAACAAACTCTACAAAACCCGTTTGTCTCGATCTTTTCGTGTTTCCGCAGTACGAGGGCGACCTCGCACCATCGCGTTAACCTCATAAAGCGAAAGCAAACCTGAGCTACTCACACACCTTCTCTACTGTAACTCGGCTGTTACACCACAAACGTGCACACATGAAATCTTACTGAGGCACACCGTGGAAGTACACGATGGCACGGATGCACTGACATCAGACACCAACAAGCAAAACATTAGTATGATGTCACGACCAAAACGGAAAAACAAAAGCCACTTACGTCGCCCTGGTGCATGGCGTGGAACGCTTCGTTGATCTGCGGCAGGTCAAACTTGTGGGTGATGAACTCGTCCACCTTGATCTCCTTCTTCATGTACTTGTTCACCAGTTCCGGGACACCGTCACGGCTCTTGAAGCCACCGAAGGCGCTGCCAGCCCAGCGACGGCCCGTTACGAGCTGGAACGGACGCGTGGCCAGCTCCACACCCGACGCAGCCACACCAATGATGCACGACTCGCCCCACCCCTTGTGGCAGCACTCGAGCGCAGCACGCATGGTTTCCTTGCGCCCGATGCACTCGAACGTGTAATCGAGTCCGCCGAAGCCCTCCTCTTCGGTCATCTCAATGAGCACCTCCTGGATCGGGCGGTCCTTGTAGTCGTTGGGATTAACACACTGCGTAGCGCCAAACTCTTCAGCAATGGGGAACTTCTTGGGGTTGATGTCGATGGCAATGATCTTGCGTGCTCCAACCGCCTTGGCGCCCATGATACAGGCAAGACCCACGGCTCCGAGACCAAACACAGCCACGGTCGAGTCCTTTTCCACCTTCATCGTGTTCACCACGGCGCCGTAGCCAGTGGTGATACCGCAACCCAAGAGACAGACCTTGTCCATGGGGGCGGATTCGTCGATCTTGGCCACTGAGATCTCGGGCAGCACCGTGTACTCGGAGAAGGTGGAGGTGCCCATGAAGTGGAACAGCGTCTCGCCGTTGCGCTTGCACGTGAAGCGAGAGGTGCCGTCGGGCATCAGGCCCTTGCCCTGCGTGTTGCGGATGACGGAGCACAGGTTCGTCTTGCGGGACTTGCAGAACTTGCAGTTGCGGCACTGCGGCGTGTAGCACGGCACCACGTGGTCGCCCACCTTGAGGCTGGTCACGTCGGGACCCACGCTCTCCACGATGCCGGCGCCTTCGTGGCCCATGATCACGGGGAACAGCCCTTCCGGGTCGGCGCCCGAGCGCGTGTACTCGTCCGTGTGGCACACGCCCGTGGCCACGATCTTGATGCGCACCTCGCCGGCACGCGGCGCGCCCACGATCACGTCCTCGAGGACGTAGTCGGTCTTGGCGGCCCAGCACACGGCGGCCTTGCACTCAATCGGCTGTGGGGAGCTCATCACTGCAACTTGCGGGGAACGAGGTCAATTGAAAAGTGCGGTTGGTGATCTGCGATCTTCGAGTTTTTTGCTCTTTTGTGACAAAACGTATACTTCGTCAAGGTTAATTGAGATTGCGTTTAATAGTTGAAACAAGGTTAATGTACACTTAAACGACTCTATCAAAACTGTGAACGCTAATCAACGGTGTTGACTAACATGGTGCCTGCAAGCTTTGCAGGTTGTTGCAGGTGAGACTGCTCGAACAGAACACGACCAGCACTCACGATGTCTTAATGGGCTCCATTTGATACAGACGCTGTACGCGACAGCGTTGATGCTCAGCAGAAAACCATCTCGATTGGACCAAAGTTGTATGTGACACGAGGTCCTAGAGTCTAGAAGTCTAAGACTCGATATATACATGACATGTAACATGTACTTGCTAGCAGCAAATGTTTGGTGATTCGTCCGATTTGACGAGTGTTCATAACTCGCACTTAACATACTTTTGAAGTAGGACTCAGCGAATAATACCGTGTTAGACACATAAGCACTCAACATTGATTCAATTCGAGAGTATGAACTGAAAGTTGCGGTCTCAAATACTGTACAATTTGCATTGTACATGTAGTCTACAATGCAAGTACATATAACCTTTGTAGGCTGGTTTGGCACTAAGTCTTGTGTAAGTATACATCATTGATTACCTCATCTTGTGATAGGAAGACTAATTTAATTAGGGGGTTTCAGTTCTCCGATTTACCAGCGTCTTTTTGGT
>NBNE01000071.1:0-46801 GCA_002215365.1 Phytophthora megakarya
CGAACGTCTTGGTCTCTCTAAAGACCTGGCTGAGTCTGTTGACCCGATCACGCTGTACGTGCTTGCATCAACGATGGATGCTTTCGTTGCGGCTGGTGTGACGGATCCATACGAGTTCTACCAGTATGTGCACGTGTCGGAGGTCGGCAATACGTCTGGGGGTGGGATGGTGGCATGCGTGCATTCACGCAGATCTACAAAAACCGTCTTCTTGGCAAGCCCGCTCCGAGTGACGCCCTTCAGGAGTGCTTTATCAACACGCCTCCTGCGTGGGTGAACATGTTGCTTCTGAGCTCGTCTGGACCGATCAAGACTCCCGTTGGCGCGTGTGCTACGGCTGCAGAGTCGGTGGACATTGGTGCTGAGACCATCAAGAGTGGCAAGGCTCGGATATGTATTGTTGGCGGCTATGATGACTTCGGCGAAGAGGGTGCTTATGAGTTCGCACAGATGAAGGCGACAAGCGACTCAGTGAAGGAGACCGAGATGGGCCGTGAACCGAAGGAAATGTGTCGTCCGTGCTCGACCACGCGCGGTGGCTTCATGGAGAGCCACGGCGCTGGTATGCAGTTGTTGATGGATGCTCAGCTTGCTCTGGAAATGGGCTTGCCGATTTATGGTATTGTCGCGCTGACAAACACGGCAACAGACAAGAACGGTCGTTCAGTGCCGGCTCCTGGTCAGGGTATTCTGACTACGGCACGCGAGACTTCGTCTGAGAACTTGAAGCCTTCGCCGCTTCTGGACGTGGAGTTCCGTCGCCGCCAGTTTGACGACGAATTAGAGAGTGTTGAGAAATGGTACGCCCGAGAGAAGGTGTTGATCGACGGAGATGAGTCTCGTGTGGCCTTCCTGGATGAAATGAAGGTTCGTAAGGTGCAGTCTGCGCAAGCCATGTGGGGTGATAGCTTTTACCACGGCCGTACAGATATTGCTCCTCTTCGTGGTGCGTTGAGCGTGTGGAACCTGGACATCGACGACGTGGGTGCTGCTAGCTTCCACGGCACAGGTACCAAGGCCAACGACAAGAACGAGAGCGAGGTGACTCACAAGCAGATGGCTCACCTGGGCCGCTCTCCTGGCAACCCGCTTCCGGTGATCTGCCAGAAGAACCTGACGGGCCATCCGAAGGGTGCCGCCGCTGCGTGGATGTTGAACGGCCTGCTGCAGGTGCTGAACTCGGGCTTGATCCCGGGCAACCGTCAGCTGGACAACACGTGCCAGACGCTGCGCAAGTACGATCACCTGGTGTACCCGAACCGTAGCTTCCAGACCATGGGCGTCAAGGCCGTTATGATGAAGAGTTTCGGCTTCGGTCAAGCCGGTGGTGAGGTGCTTCTGGTGCACCCGGATTGCTTGCTGTCTACACTACCTGCTGAAGAGTTCCAGCACTACTCGGCTCGTCGCGAGCAGCGTCTGATCAAGATGAACACGCACACCCAGGGCGTGATCACTGGCAAGCAGTCACACATCCAGGTGAAGAACGAGGCACCGTACTCGTCGGCGCAGGAGAGCAACGTGTACCTGGATCCTACGGCTCGTGCTGAGTACGACGCGACGTCGAAGACGTGGCGTTTTGGCGGTGCGGACTCGTTAACTGCGGAGCAAAATCGCCGTCTGCGTGCTGAGAAGCGTGCAAAAAAGGCAAAGGCTGCTGCGGATGCGGCGGCGTCCTCGAAGAAGACTTCGGACGTGCACCAGGCTGACTCGTCGTCGACGCTGTTGACTGCCATCAACCAAGCGGCGACCGACCTGGGTCTGGCGTCGAAGAACATGGGCATGGGCGTAGATGTGGAGCCCGTGGCCACCTTCGAGAACTTGAACGGCCGTGAGGACTTTATCCGGCGCAACTTCACGGACCAGGAGATGGCGTACTGCTACAGCGCACCCCACCCTGCTGCGAGCTTTGCGGGTCGTTGGGCCGCGAAGGAGGCTGTGATCAAGGCCATCTCAAGTTCCTCACCGACTGAGCCGAACCTCTGGAAGGGTGCAGGTGCTCCGCTGCGCGAGATCGAAATCTTCATGACGGCTTCGGGCGCGCCATCGGTACTGCTGTCGGGATACCCGCTGCAGGTATTCAATCGGTTGGGCTTGTCGAAGCTGAGCGTCTCCATCAGCCACTCGGGCGACTTCGCTGTGTCCCAGGCTGTTGCCAACTTCCAGCAGGAGTAAGTGCCATGCTTTTGCTTGCCTGTACATTATTGAGTTTTGATTCTGTACGTCTGTGCAATGAACTAGTGAATATAATTGCATCGCTTTGAATTATGTTTGAGGCGACGCTGCTGAAGTTCATCACTATCTAGCATCCGTCGCCACCAGCAATGACAAGGCATGAAGTGCTATCGAAGATGGCCATAATGTTGACCATCACCGCCCATACGAGTGAGAAGGACAAGTAGAATACCGTGATCCCACCCAGCCACTTGTTCGAGCCGCCCGTATGCAGGAGTTCTTGGGTCTCTCGTTTTTGCCTTGGAAGCAAGAGCAAAAAGACCCAGGAGACTATCATCGCACCGTATGCGATGATCATAGTGTACGAAATGTCCATGTGGATCGAGTAGTCGTCCTCCTGCACTCGGTCGTTGGTGATGTCGAACGGGTTGTCGATGATTACAGTTAGGGAAGTTGCAAATGGAGAAGCGATGCCTGAGATCGTGGTCATGAGCCCATACATAGCACCTTCGTTGCCCTCACCGATAAGTTCCACGATCACCAGACTGCTGATCATGAAGCTAATACCGTTCGGGAGCTGCGCCACAATGGGCGGACCGAGCCAAAACCACTGACTGCGGTATACGTTCCAGACGATGATGAAATTGCAGATACTATCGATGACGATCAATATCACACCAGTGATGACAATCATCCAGCGCCAATTCCAGTGCAAGCCCCACTTCGACGTTATCATCATCCCAAACATATAGAAGAGATAACTCAGTGCGTCTCCTAGCGTACTGTTGATTGGTGTCACCTTCACCATGTACGATTGAATGGGCGAATAGGCCGTGTATGAGATATAGCAAATCAAGCTGTAGAAGAATAAGGCTGCGATGACTTGGAAGACTGCGCGCTTGCAGATCTGTTTCCACAGATCTGTCATGTACGTCTTGAAATTTGGAGCTACTGAGAGCCGATCTTCTTGGATGAAGAACCAGGTGATTGGGATTGTTGGTGCCGTGAGAACTGTGAGGATGGCCATCATTTCGGGGAAGGTCAACGAGAAGTCAAAATCTCCTCCGTACTGCTCCCCGTTGAAGCAGAATCCAACAAGAAGGTAGCTGATCACAGTCACGAACGTCTGAACCGTGTACGTCATGGTCTGAAGTTTTCCTCGTCTTGCGTAGGATTCCTGTTGAGCCAATCCCGCCATTATGGCATCAGCACAAGCATCGGACAACACGTAACCCAGCGCTGTGAAGAACATGAGCATGACGTACTTGGCGCCTTGTGATGGTGCACTGTAGTTGATTCGAGCCTCGATCTCAGGTGTATATTCCGAGATATCGATATATCGATCCGCAGCCTCCGTGTAGTAGGGCTTGCCAATGGGCAAACATGCCATTACGAGTAGCATTGCGACCGAGATGGTCCATCCAATGACCATGTACGGACGACGTCGGTAGCCGAATATCGGGAAGCAGTCGGACAGAATTCCGAAGAATACTTTGAAACTCGACGGTAGTGACACTAGAGTCGTCGCCGTAGCTACTTGTGCTCCACTGCAATTTAGGTACATTTGAAGGAACGGGTAGATCGTGGACGGCAGCACACCGGAAATGAAGCCCACAACTGCATACTGGTACAACAGTCCGATGTTGGCTTTGCTTGTCATGACCGGTTCGCCACCAGGGCGAAGTGCGCCTTGTTCCACGTAGTCATTCTGGTCGGGAGTTTTTACACCGACATAGTCTCCTTCTTCGAGGTCTTTTGGCAAGGAGTTGGCACTGAGCATCGACAACCGCGTTGCAGCTTCATTTTTCTTGGTTGGTGTTGCCATGCTGGACTCGATCAAGACTGGGAAGAATGAATAATGAACGTAACGTCAGTTGGTGGTGCAGACTTTTGTCGAAAAACTTGATGTGCAGCGATGGGGACCTCAATGAAATTCGATCGTGAGCCAGGACACGATCCTTGGATGTAGACGAACGATTGAGGCAAAACCTGAAGTTGCTCCACCCATCCCGGGATCGTGCTTCTTCAGCACCTGACATGTTATTGACAAGTACATGTAGTTATGACATGCCTCCACACCAGCCTTACCTTGGTAACTCGATGGAGTCGCGTCGTTGCAGAGCGCCGCAACCAGAGTCTGGTTACTAGACCGATGAGCGCGTGCAGGAAACAGCGACAGCCTATTGACTAAGTGCAGCGTGTGGGTGAAACCAATTGCATTGCAGGTGACGCGTGCACAGAGCCAATGGTCACAACACCAGCATGATAAGTCGGGCATGTACTGACTGCAAGTGATACCTTCCCACTTCGTATGCATGATCGAGTAACACTTTTGACAACATCAAGCGGTTATCAGTTGTTGACATTGATCGGAAATCTGAAGTGTCAACTTGACGAAGACTTAAGACACTCGATCACACTCGAGATCGTAAGTCTCCTTCAAACCTTCAATACGGGATCGGTACCTTCACGCACTGCTCCGTACCAGGGTACTCAGGTAGCTCGAGATTGAACTCGTCCGCCAGTGACCTGCAATGGACAGGACGAACCGTGTCAGAAACAAAGTGCCGCGTCGTGTATTGTCTGATCTGCACACACAAACTTACTTGGGCACGAAGCGTCCACCAACGAAATGAACCTTATCCGAGCCCGTAAAGAACTTCGCACAGAGCTTCGGGGCCGTCAACGATATCAACGTCTGCGACTCCAAACCGACTCCACCCTCGTTTCCTACTCAAATGTGCAACAAACCTTGAGTACCAGCACCGGTTAGTACAAGTACAAGAGTCACATTCCTACCTCTTTCAACGTGCCAGCCCGAAGGAATATCGATCGACACTATGGGTGTCCTGCATTTCTGTAGCGTTCCGACCACGTGGTCAAACGGGGGGCGGATGCTCCCCGAGAAGCTGAACCCGAAAATGCCATCCAGGATCAGATCGTACGCGGTGTCCACAGCCGAACTACACGCAGCAACCAATGTACCCGTCAACATTTCACCTTCATCAAGGGCACAAGTTCCAGCATCCGTACGCGTCTTGGATCTGGTCGATAAACGGGATCTTCAATTGCTCACACTGCGTCACCAGTCCCTTCACACCACCCCGTCAGAATGCCAGCATCTTTCCATACAGGTAAAAGGTTCTCCCAACCTGGAAAAGAGGCTTCGCACTGCGTTTGGGGTATAAAATACTCGGCGAATAGCCGAAATGCTGCAACCAACAAGCCGTCAACACTAATTCGCCCTCCACTCCACACAAAGTGATTTACCACCAAGTGACGCGCTGCAACTAACGCGTCTCCGCTATCGCATCCCACCACATTTCACACTTGTCAGCCATAAGAAAGAATAAATTGCCAGTCGGTTATCCATACCCGTTGTTACCCGGACCTGCGACCACCAACACGCGGTTGAAGCCACTTGTAGCATCCGTCTTGGCCGTCGGGTACTGCTGCCCGATCGCGGCAGCCACACTGAGTCCGGCTAGCTCCATCAACTGGTCGATCGAGAAGCCATACTTGGCACTCATGAGTTGCGCATCGACCCGTTGCGCCTCACGCTGCCCCAAATACTATCGACACAGTCAGCGCAACGCCACACAGCACTACCGAGACAGATCTTTACCCGAAGCATCGACCCGGCTTAACCAGTATACTGAAGTAGACCTGTTAAGAGTATACTGATTTATACATGTTAACGAATCTACACTCTGTTTTTTGCCTTTTCAAGACAAAACAACGTGACTCCTTTCAACGCTTTACCCGAAGCATCGACCCGGCTTAACCAGTATACTGAAGTAGACATGTTAAGAGTATACTGATTTATACATGTTAACGAATCTACACTCTGCTTTTTGCCTTTTCAAGACAAAACAACGTGACTCCTTTCAATGCAAGATCAACAAGTTCTTTGTTTAGGTTGGTGCAGCGAATACGAAGTCTCCTGTAGCGACACTACCGTCTTCCAGCACCAAATGGTCCGGACACAGTAGTCCCTGACTGTTTTTTCGGACGCAGAAATCGCTGTTGAGCCCTTGGCTGTTCACCGTAAGAACTCGAATGTAGTACACTTGGTTGCTCACCAGTCCCGTTAGAGCAGCCGACGTAGTGGTGACACTGACTTCGGTGGCCAAAGAGAAATCGCTGGAGCTCGCGTATTGCACCAAATAACTTTCGAGACTAACCCCACCGAACACCATGTCCAGTCCTAACAGAACAGGACAACTCTGAGGAGCTTGCAGTGTTCCAGCACAAGGGATGCCATGAGCAGGTACACGCGGGGGCTGCCATACAATTTGAAGTTGACCCGCGGTAGAAGTCGGAGCAGCCGCCAGCGAATTCGGTTTGCCAGGACGCGTGGTAGCTGGTATCATGGAAGCTGGGGCCGACGTCTGAGGTGCACCTTTGCCACCCTGATTCATCGCAAAGACGCGAACGTAGTATCGTGTTCCCGGTGTCAGCAATGTGATAGTGTACGAGCGTTGCGTTGCATCATTGATCACTGCGGTTGTGCTTCCTGTTGCCAACGAGTTGAAAGTTGCGACCACATCCCATTGCACGACATAACCGGAAACAGTATCTCCTCCGTCATCTGTAGGAGCCGCCCACCCCACCGTCAACATGGTCGAACTCGTTATTCCTAACACCACTTGGGTCGGTGAGCTAGGTGTTGTGTACGGTTGCTGTGATACTGGAGATGATATCTGGAACATGCCTGGTCCTTGAGAGTTTCGAGCGCGAATGCGGACGTAGTAGCGCGTACCCTTTATCAAAGACGGAATGGTGTGTTTGTACGGTGCACTGACGCCCTTACCAAACTGCACGGGGTTTGAGCTTGGCGATGTGAAAGCTGGATCCGTGGCCCATTGCACTTCATAACCTGTTACAGTATCCCCTCCGTTATCGTCCGGCGGGTTAAAAGCAACAATCAGCGCTGAGACCGTTTGAACAGTTAATGTCACGCCTGTAGGTGCCCCCGGAGCCACCATTGGTTTCTGTGGTGCAGCAGCAAGTTGGGGACCCCCAAATCCAATCTGATTGTACGCAAATACCCGGACGTAGTACAGCTGTCCCTTGTTCAGCACTCCAGAGGATGGAATCACAAAGTTCCCAGTGCAAGGCGAAGGCAGTACACCATGCCTTACTACTGACGGAAGGATATTATACGTTCCGGTGCAACTACTAGCGCACGCTAGATTGACACTTCCTGCAGTCAAAGTAAAATCATCGCTACCATCCAAGAAAGTGATGGTCCACGTATAGCCACTGTTCGAAGCCTGTGCACTCCTTGTGACTGTGACGCCATTGTTGAGTTGTGAAAACCGACTGAATTTTGACTGTATCGAACCAGACTTTTGAAGCTGTGCAGCAGCGCAGTGTGAGCTGGTTGATGTGCAAAAGACTCCGGAAGATAAAGCCGTGACTGAGTTTGCCTCGTCACTCGCTTCGGCGACGGCATCCCAAGGAATGGGGTCCGATTCCTCAACGATATTATTCCGTCTCAGCTTCAACGTAAAGTAGCCGCTTGTAACAGGATCTGTCGATAGTGAATTTGTGTTCATCGTTTGTACAAGCCAAACGGCTGGGGTTTGCGCTACTGGACAATACTGATCTTGTTGGCCACGAGCAGTGAACAGCGGCGAAACATCGTACTCCAGTCGGTACATCCATACGGGACTGCCACCGTCGCTCGCAGGTGCTGCCCAACTAACAACAAGTTGTGTAGACACTCCTGGATTCACATCAGCACTTACATTCACGGGTAGTCCGGGCACTTGTAATGGTGGAATCACAACCACCGGCGACGACTGAGTACGCACTCCAAGACCTCTTGCGTTCTTTGCAGCAACTGAGACTAAGTATGAATTACCCGGAGTAAGACCGGTAATTGTGTACGTCACCGTGCTAGTATCAATGGTCTCGTAGAACCCATAACCAACTGCAGCTTCACCAGGCGCAGCGAGTTGTGCAATAGACTTGGCCGGTGTAACTTGCTGTTTTAGATTCTTCAGTGCTCCAGGCCACGAACCAGGACAACCACTTGTTCCGTCTGGGAGGCAAACTGAACCGGCGGTGCTCACCGCATTGTCGCCATCTTTGACACCTACAAACGCAGCGGCAGGTGTGATTTTTGATGAGTCCACAATGAGTGGAGGTTGGTTCCCCACATTCGACTCAAATGTAATCGTCCACACTTGACCAAATGTCCAAGCCGCTCCACTGAGTAACATCGTCTCTGAATTCACAGTGACGACGCTGATTGTAGGAAGTGCTTCTAATGCCAGCTTCAGATCTGCTCCACTAATCGTAGCCGACAGATAATTTGTCCAAGCGGACCCCTTGAAACTCAATCGAAAGTATCCACCTACAACGGATGTATAGTACGTCACAAGTACTTGGACTTCTTGTTTTCCAGGGAATATGTTCCCCGCTGGAGCAATTCCTGATTGAACCACAAAAACACGACCAACTGCATCAGTGCTTCCCACAACCGCGAGAGGGTCTTGATAAAACTGGAGAAGAGGCTGGTTGCCTGGGTTCACATTCAAATTGTCAAAAGTAATGGTCCATTGGTATCCTTGAACAATGTTGACAGATGAGCGAGATATCTCGATGTTTCCAATGGGAATCGTAGTGGCGGATGCTAAACTCATCAGCTCGAAACGAAGGTTATCTGCTGAGATATCCATTGGTAATGGGGAAGTCGTTAAGCCACCAAACGAAAGCGTGAAAGGAGCCGCTGTGGGCTGCGTCGTCCACTTCAGTTCAACCGTTTGAATCTCCGGTCGTGACGCTGGGCGCCACCATTCAACTTTATACCCCGTTAATAGTTGTCCACCCGTATCCGCAGGTGTTTGCCATGTTGCTGTCGCCGATGTGATAGGTGTCGGTGATATGGTTAATGTGCTTACTTTAACGCTGGCTGGTCCGTTTGGATGCCTCGTAGGTGTTTGTGCTACTGGGGCGATCGTTGCGCGACTGTAACCTTTTACGGATCCACCTAACGTGTTAACAGCCTTCACTTGGGCAAAATAGCGCGTGCCAGTTGTAAGACCTGTCACGTGATAAATCCGAGGACCTCCGCTGTAAAGTTCAGGGATCAAGATGCTTGTTGTAAGAACCTCAATGGCGGCGTTCTTGGTAGACGAATCAAACGTTGACACGGTATCCACATCAATCCAAAACGCAGTGATTCCCGTGCCACCAGATCCTTTGCCATCCCGAGTAGAGGGTTGAATTTGTAACTCTAACGATGAGCCCGACAATGGGTTGAGATAAACAGACAGCGGAGGATCCGGGGCTCGGTCAGCCGTGATCGCAGACAAAGTGTAGCTCCACTTACGGTTGTCGGGAGGCTCACCACTCAACGCAATCTGCTGCACCGAGACCATATTGACAGCTGCGACTCGCACATAATAGTTCTTTCCAGGTGTTAGGCTTGAGATAACGTATCGGAACGGTGGTGTGCCTTGAATCGCGGGACCAGATATCACTTTCGGTGAATATGTGTAGTAGTAAAGTGGGTAGGATTGCCCATTGAAAATAGCACAACCATGTGAAGGTACGACTTGCACTGTTGTTGGTATAATGGAGATACTAGACACCGTTAACACACACGTGTCATCAGCAATAGTAAATTGTGAACCGCTCGTCAATAAATTGGAGAGCGACATTGAGACTGCCAGGGTATTACCGCTGAGTTGACTAGCACATCTTGCACAAATTTGGCGTCCATGTCTAAACGTAGGAGTGACATCCCATTGCACGCTGTACGACAAAACGTCGTTGTTGAAATTTGGACTCACGTTCGTAGTTGCCAAAGCTGGAGGAGAAAAGGACACTTCAATTTCTTTTCCAGAAACAACTGAAAGATAAACGTTCGAAGGCGCATCAGGGACCTGACTTGGTGTAGCAGTGATCCATCCGCCAATTGGTGCACTTCCTTTTCCATTCATGTTGTAAGCATAAGCCTCGATGTAGTATTGTTGGCCCATCGTGAGTTTCTTGGTCGTTTGCGTTGGTAGATAGTAACATTTGTCACAAGCACTTCCAGATATGCTCACTGTCGAGTCACCCGGATGCAACCTAGGAACCTTTGCTGTCATATACGACAGGGGTGATGACACACTTAGCATATCCACCGTCCACACATAACCCTTCGTCCATTCATACACCGTGACAGCAGTGTCAGTTGACCCCAAATACCCAATCTCTCGACCATTTAAATCACCAAGATATAGCCGCGATTGGTGCAGTCCTGGCGAACTCAAGTCTGTGCGCACAGTGTACCAGTCCCCACCAATACGAATTACGTAACCTGGTAGTCCGTATCCAGCTGCGTAAAAGTTGCAATTTTGTTTTCCTGAGCATGTCACGAAAATCTCGCCCTCCGTCACGTCAACCTTACCTGGTAGCGGTCGATACGATCTCTCAAGAGCAACACCAACCGTCTGTATCGAATTCAGGTCTTCCAGTGCGTACCGCAGCTGATCTGCACTGGACTCGGCGTTCAGTGGTCGCGTATACAGACCTTGGTAACCCATCTGGAAGGTACCGCTCATTACCAGCGTGGGGTCGTCATTGTACACTCCATCGATTGATGCGTACAAGTTAGGTGTAATGTCATTAATTCCACCACCCGCGATAATCAGGTTAATGTCTCCATACACGCGGTCGAAAGCGATCTTAATATCCACCGGGATACTTGAGCACAAGACCGTCGGTGTCGCACTAGTTACGGTGATACTCTCCGCTTCGACGCCAAATAAAGTCAACAAGCTCGTCTCGACGTCAGTCAACGGTGCGTTATAATCCACAATTGCATCATTTCCATTGTATGTAAAGCGAATAGTGCCAGTGGTAGCTCCGCAAGAGAACACGATCACTTCTTTGCGGAAGTTCGTTGTGCCTGGTTTGCTTTTCACAACCGATGCCGCAGTGTCAGGATTTGGTATAACTGCTAACAATGGCAGGTTACCTGGTTCTGTTGTGAACGTAATCAAGACCACGGCGTCCACTTCCAAAAGAGTCTTTGTGGACGAACAAACGACAGTACCAACACTGGATAGAGCTTCCAGTGCCGCATTGAGGCTTGCGACCGTAGTGGCTCCTGCGGTTGTACCTGCCGGTACTGCCGTAAGTATCCCAGTTTGCATTCCACGGAACGACAGGGAAAATGTCCCCATAGTCAGGATAGTCAGCTGCTGCACTTCATTTACGTGTTTGATCATGTTACTCGACCACGCAAGACTTGGAGCACTAGTTGCGACGCGTTGCGTTCTATACAATTTATCCGCATCAGTGATAAATACATCTGTAGGATTGGACGTGAAATCAGATGACGTATCCCATCGAACCTGGTACTTCGTAATAGGACTACCATTATCGGTCTCAGGCGGGTCAAAGGACAACCACAATTGATCGCCCACAGCATTAGACCCCTTGGTCACCTCTCGGGTAAAGATCACGGAGTTTTCACCTGTCAGTACACTTCCATTTCCTTGTAAAAGTGGCAAATCTCCAGAATTCAAGACATTATCCATGAATGTCACCAGCCAAATGTACCCTCCTTCTTCGTCAGGACCCGTTCTAACCACATTTACCTGACCAACGGTATCCAGATCTTCCAATTTTTCTTGCATTGATGAGCCATCCGGATTTGACAAGGCTGTCATCGCTGGTGCATTCCAGTTGATTGGATCAGTCACAGAACTCGAGTAAGTGAGAGTAAACTGTCCACCTAGAGAGTTTCCCTTCCGAACTTCTCGTACAAATATCTGGTTGCCGGTACCTACCAGACGGCTGGTGATCGGTAGGTCTGGTACATCGCCATTATAGTCCATGAACGTGATCGTCCATGTGTAGCCAAATTGTGGTGATGGGTCTGACTGAGTCACCTGTACCGTTCCAGCCCATGCCGTAGCCTCCAAAGCAGACTTTATTGTACTCGCGTCAGCATTGAATGGGATCGGCAAGGATGATTCAATAAGGAAGCTTCCGCTTAAAACATTTCCATCAGTGAGAGTGTCAGTGTCACAGCCTGAACCTGTAGCGGTAAATGTGGCAGGGTCAATAGCACAGATAAGCTGCGGCAAATTCCCTTGTGAGTCCTCGAATGCCACTGTCCAAATGTGTCCGCCCTGTTCGTCTGTAAGTGTTTGCTCGACTAAAACATCTCCAAAAACAGGAAGTTGATTGAGATCAGCTGTAAGTTGTGTAGCCGTTGCATGTGCAGCATCAACGAAGGTGTTGTGTGAATCAAACCCTCCGTAGTCGAGTACTGTAGGGATCACTTTACCATTATTCACAACTGTCAGGACGTTATTTTCCAGAGTCTGGAATGCGGCGCACCCTGTGTCAGTATTTGGCCACATTAACGGAGGCGTGTTCCCATATACACCATTGCCATGGAAATATATCCGATAGATAAATCCATTTTTCGCCTCGTAAATATTGATTTCTCGTGTAACAAACACGTTATCAATATTCGGCATGCCTTCGAGTATTGTTTCCATAGTCTTTGCTGATGCATCGAATGGGATACAGGCAGATATTTGGTCAAGTCCAAGGTAGTTGAAATGCAGTTTGTATGATCCAACCGTCAATGGTTTATCCGCAGTCACAATCACTTGTTGCACACAAGTATCAGTTCCCATAGCTATATCTCTGGTCATACTCACATCGCAGTGAACCGTAGCACCACCGGTTGCTGCTAAATGGCTGCCATCACATAACATCTTCTGCGTTTCGCCAGCGACGTTGTTGCCAACAAATGTGATCTGGAATATGTATCCATAGTTGAAATCCGATGCCGCATCGCCATCTCGTGTTACCACAATATCCTTCGACCCAAGAGCTGCGTTAATCGTAGCACAAGTTAATGCACTTTGAACAGTAGCAGCGTCATCGTTCCAGTTCATGTTACTTGTCAAAACTGTAAGTGGTGAAAATGTACCAGGGCTTCCACTTGTACCACTACTACCACTGGGCACCTCCCTCGTGAACGATAAAGTAAAGGTTCCTGAAATGGTTGCGGTTGACCAGATTGTCACTGTCTGTACTGTTGGCACTCGGAAAGCAAAATTTCCGGTGACACAGTTACCTGCTGGGCACGATGATCGCAAAACGAATGTCCGTAATGTTTGAACTTCCGCTACCCGTGCAGCTTCAGTAGTAATTTCTTGGATTTCCATGATATGTGATGCTGCTAGACGTATCTCCTGGACCTCACGCTGATAGAGAGCATACCCTGATGCCAGATGTCGCACTCCTGAAGATATAATGCTCGGGATGATAGAGCTGGAGGGTGTGAACGAGCCGATCCCAACATCAGTCCATGCGGCAACGCGAGCATAATAGTTGACCCCAGAAACGAGGTCTGGTATTATATACGAGTTCGATGCTGATCCTGGTACGAAATCATCTTGAATCGTAATCGTGCCTGCTGAAAGAGTGGTTGTCTGCTTGTTAAGCTTCGGTACATTTCCTAAGAATGACTTGAATTTAACATCCCACAAAAAACCATTCACTTTGTAAACATCAAGCTGCTGCTGCACCGCACTCGATAGATATTGGGAAGGTGTAGTTGAGTCATCAGGAAGCGCCAAAGGAATTGAGGTTGCAGTCAATGTCCCGACACCACTAGCACCTTGTCGTATTGTCGATATGATAACGTTTGTGGGGCCAATGTCATTTGCACCCGTTGGACTAACTACATCAATTGATGCCACATTACCAGCCACGGATGCGCCATTAAAGTAAATTGTGTAGACAAAGCCATTCGGGGCCAAGTCTGCGTTAGTCCGTCTAGTAACAATAATGTCGCTAGTACCAACTATAACCGTGGGCAGCGCTGTCCTCACAGTGTTGATCAGTTCCAGCTGAAGTGCAGTCTCGCTGGCATCCCACCAAATCGGATGTGTGTTTGTTGTTCCCATGACCGTCAGTGTATAATAAGTTACACCAGTTACGAAGCTTTTGCCTGGATTTGAAATCACAATCTGTTGGATTTCAAACTGTTCTTCCAGTACACTAAATTGTTGTGAGACGCTGTAAGCTGCGTGTGGTGTATTCGGAGTTTCACCATCGTAAGCAGTTGTAAGAGAAAATTCACCAGTCGGAGTTCCTCCATCTACTCCACTCACCACGATAAGATTCGACGTCGCAACGCTATTCGTGCATGAAGAATCTGAATACTGCACCACGCCGATTAAGGGGATATTTCCAGTAACGCGTTCACCCACAAATGTGATTCGAAAGACTACTCCATTTGGCCACGACAAGAAATCTGCATCGCTGGAAACTAAAATGTCGCCAGTATTTGAACTAGAAGTCATCGTTCGTAGTTCACTAGCAATATTAGATGCGGTTACAGTTGTAAACGTCAGACAAGTTGATGTGTGACTTCCAAATGCTGTGGATGTGATGACAAAATACCCCGTCGCAGTAGCATCCTTGATCGTCAGTACTTGTATCTCACTGCTTCCTCCTAACTCAACCAATTCCACATATGCTTTACGAACACTACCTCCACTTGACTGCCATCCAGTGACACAAACATTGTCTCCATTATCCTTCGTTTTCAGCGACATTAAATTCACGATCGGAGCGGTTTTGTAATTCATAAAGAATATGTCGTACGTGAATCCTGGTGATCCTTGTCGAATTGTGTCTACCATTAAAGCTGGATAGACACCGTTTTGTGCTCCCGTCGAACATACTCCTGTGCCTACATTTCCAATCACAAGCGGAGGGATATCCCCAAGAACGCGACTTGGACCTCCACTAATTGGACCACTGAAGTGGATCAAGTACTCATAACCATAGCCCCAGTTCGGACTTCCATCACCATCCCGAGTGACATCAATGTGGTGAATGTTATTCAGGGTACCCAAGTTGGCAAAACCATTTAGAGCTGTCTCAAGGCCAGCGGCTGAGATACCGTATTGCAAACACGATGTTGCCGAAGTAATCCCATTGAGAGTGAATTGTACTTTGAACAGTCCATTCGTTGATGTCACCATTGTGTTTGCGGTCATTCGAATTCTCTGAATTTCCGTTTGAGATGTCCCGTTTCCACTTCTAGTTACAATCACATCGCCAAAAGATAGAGGATTATTTTCCAATGCTGCTTCCACGTCACTAGCTGGTGCACCCCATTTGATGCACGCTGAATGTTGAGAGTTGAAGTATATCTGAAAGAAGCCAGCAGTATCCAGAATTTGTCCATAATCTGTTGCGAGCATCAGTCGTTGGTGTGGCAATTTGCCTCCATGAGTCACGACATCAACAACAACAGTAGCGTCACCAAGGGAACCAGCCGTACACTCATACTCTTTCAAAGAGGCCACATCGCCAGACACAGTTTCTCCAACAAAATACACCGTGTATACATACCCCGTACGAGTATTTCCTGTTGGACCTACAGTGACAGGACCAACACGAGAAACCAACACATCGTCTGTTGTAGCACCATATATGGCCGACTGCACATGCGCTCCATCATCGTAGACCCCGAGGCAACTTGTACGCGGCTTTGTAACTCCATTTCGCGTCATTTCGAGCAAAAAATTGTTTGAGATGGACGTTGGGTTCCATGTACTTGTAGGCTTCGTTACAGTTATGGTTTGGATTTCGTGGCCAGTTCGCTGAACTCTATACACCAAACCATCGATGCGTAGCTGCATTCCAGGATACAGTAGTCTTGTCGAGTCTGCATCGGCTATCACTACAGGTGAACGAGCTGTCACACTCACTTGGGAAGTATCAATCCCCCCTGTAAACGGTGCATCGCCATTAGTACCAGCCAAATTATTTATCGACATCGATCCAAACCGAATAATATCAGTTGGGGCAATAAACTGTCGAATATCAACACCAGCAATCGCTGCCGTCACACCATCCTGATTAAGTGTTGCTTTCACACCGGGTATTTTTTGTGTGAGCAAATAACCCTGTGTTACATCCACTTCGCCGAATAAACCCATCGCTTCAATCCCGAGCTTCATGTCATCGGCAGAGGACGAGTAGGGGAGTGAAGGAGTTTGGCCGTTCGACGTGTTCAAAGCGAAAGTTCCCGTCGTTGACGACGAGCCAGGAACATTTGTGTATACATCGACAGACACCCCCATTCCTTTTAAGGAAGAACGTGTTACGGATAATGAAGCAACATTGCCACTACCAGGAGGGAATGTGTAGCCCCGATAGTCACCAGTTGCCTCCATGAACCGAATTACCCAGCGATAACCTCCTCTAGTTCCTGGGTTTTGAACAGCTAATCCTTCCCAGCCTCCCGAACACGAAGAAGCTTCACATCCCGTAGCTGCAGACGGATAAATAATACGCTTTACTGTCACTCGTCCAATCGTATCCATTTCATTGAGTTTGCGCTGCAATCGATCAGGGTCTTCATCAAAGAAAATCTCACGAGGGCCAAATGAAGATGATTGAAAGTCTAGCAAGAATGAGCCGCTCAAGCCAATAGATCCCGGTGTCACTTGAGTCACAGTCACATCATACTTGCTTGAGCCAGCCTCAGCATCAAACGTGGTCGTGATATCCGGTAAATTTCCAGCACCAGGTGGCGTGTACGTCGGATTGGTTATGAATCGGATAAGCCACGACATTTCACCATATTTACCGTGCACTGATCGTTGAACGCTGACTTTACGTCCGGTATTAGTAGCTGCTGTTTCCAAGACACGCTCAACCAGGGACTCATCTGCATTCCACGGCAAAAGGATATTGAGGCCCAGCCATGTAGTCGGGCCAGTATTGGCAGAATCCATCACATTGCAGGATTTTGTCGCAACGGTGATTGTTTGGGGTGAGACACTGTCAACTTGAAATATACAGCTCGGGAACTCTTTCGTGGTAATACGATCACCGCGAATAAGTTGGTTTTGCAGCTGATCTCCTCCAGCCTTGATTGTGAGTGACGTCACAGAGCACGATCCTGAACCATGGGCGTTTGTACAGGTAACACTTACAGAATATTTCGCTGCAATACCTGCATCGCCTTGTACTCTGAAGTTGGTGAAGTCTCCACGCAGAATGGTACCATCCAGGATAGTGGAAGTAGAAACCGCAGAGCTGGATCCTAATTCAAAAGTGCCAACTGCGTGCATTTGCGGAACATTGCCTGGAGCATTGCACAATTGTGAGCCTGCTGATGCTTCAAGCTGTTCACACGGATGAGTTGCATCACTGGCATCCCTGAGAAAGGTCACTGTCCACGTGTATCCACCAGTGTGATCATCTCCGTCGTCTCTAGAGACAGCGACATCTCCCACATTTGACATGCTCTCAATAATTTCTTCGACCGAAGTTCCTGTATACCCACTGTCTTCCTTAGTAGCAAACGCGTTATGTGCGATAGCACCACTAGTCGCAACAGCATTCACTCCCGAGTGTACCGCCATGTGCGCGTAAGTTGCAGCAGTTGAATCTATCGAGATAGTAAAGCTACCTCGAATGGGACCAACTCCAGGTGTAGCCACCGCTGGTAAACAACTCTGGCTACCGTCGTTTGTAGTGGTCGTAAGTCCATCCGTAATGCACTTGAGGAGGAATGTATGCCCAACTTGACGTCCCCAGGCTTTCGAGTAGCCCGAGTCCCACACATCATCCCATGATGCACGTGACGTACCTTTCCAATTGCCTGCGATCCCGTTTGAGTGATCACTAGTAGGATCAGCCCAGACTGAAGAATGAAACGTGATATACCATGTATAACCGAGTACTTGGGGCAACGTCGGGTCCCCACGGCTAACAATCACGCTACTGGGTTGAATTGTTTCCAATCTATTCAACTCCGTTGCCACCACAGATGCTTCAGCATTGAAATCAATCGGACCAGTAGTTGCGCCGTTAAAACTGAGTTGGAATCTGCCGCCCAGTTGATTGCCTTTCATTGTTTCATAGACCCCGTAACGCACATTCTTGCCTGTTAGTTGAGACGATACAATCTGTAGTGATCCGACATCACCTCCCGTGGATGAATCTGAGTAAGTTATAGTCCATGTAAATCCCCTCGCTTGTGTCGCTGCAGATCGCATGATATCAACGTTGATCTTGAGGTTAGTCAAGAAAAAAGCTTTTAGCGCCGTGTCTGGCACTGGAACGTCTAACGTATCCAGCAAAGTATTTGTTCCAATCTCGCATTGTACAGTGGATGCCACATCTCTGAATTTTAGCATCATCAATCCCATAACTTGGTTCCCGTCACGGCTGTTTGCGAACGGATCCAGTGGATGTGTTGCGTCTTCAACTTTGGCCAGCGGTGTGTCTTGCGTAGGGTCATGTGTACTCGTAAGCGTTTGAATGTTACTTGGGTTGATTGTTTTGGTTACCATCAAGGGGATATTCCCTCTTCTACTGGTAAACGTAATCTGCCACGTAAAACCACCAGACCACTTGTTGCCGGTGGGGGAAAACACAGTCCTCTTGACGGTCACTGTGCCGAAAACACTCTTCGAGTTTTGGGAGACAGTTTCCAAGGCATTTTTCATGTCTGTTTCTGAAGCATCCCAAGGGATATCCCCTGTATACTGCGGCAGGGGAGAAGTTTGAGTTGCATCTGCTTCACTTACCAGACCAATTTGAAAAGTGCCAGTGATCAAGCTGCCGACAACCGATCGCGCATTGTTAACAGTGCAGATAGCAGTTCCTGCAGCTGTACACAACAACAGCGGTAGCGTGCCTGACCGCTTTCGGAACGTTACAGTGTACACCGATCCAACAAAGTTAAGGTCCACATATTCGCTTCGAGCAACCGTAACTGAGTCAATTGTTCCAGATAAAAAGCCTTCCACCACGTTACCACTGGAAACTGTTGTTGCTGCTGTCTTCAACGGAATACTTGTTGACATCTGCTTAGCCTTATACAAAGCAAAGGCTTTTCCCGAAAACGAGCTGCAATAAGAACCCACATCGTTTGCAGCAACAGTAATAGTTGTCGAACTGGTAGATTTTGTGACCGTTCCTGCTTCAAATGAGCACACACCAGCGACAAGTTTCGCACCTGGGACAACAATCGTATCACTTTGCAAACTATCTGCCACAGTAAAGACACCTCCTATGAATGTGGTCACACAGCCGTCACAAATTCGAGTGGAAGGGGTGCACGCCGTACTGAATGACGTAATTGCGGACGGATCTGAGTACGATTCGCATGTGTAAGTCACTGTAAAAGTTGCAGCTGAATCATAAACCTCTTCTTTTCCAGGCGTCGTTTGTGTTGCTTGTGTTGGAAGACCAGGTACTGCACTTGTGACCCCGTTTACAGTTACCGTAACTGCAGCATCAATACCGAGGGAAGCCACGTTTCCTGCTACTTTCAAGCCTTTAAACGTAATCGTGAAAGTTAAAATGAGGTCTGATCCAGTTGTTGGGTCTGGCCCTCGTGTGGGTGTCGCTATGACATCGACATCATCAATGTTGGCAAGCGAAATTAGCGCCGCCGTTACCTTCGCTGCTGCGGTTCCTGGATTCTGAAGTGCCGTTATGAGGTTGGTTGTTCGCTGGTACATTTTCTTTACGCAATGCGTGCAAATGCTGCTATCGAAAGAGAAGTAAATTTCTCCCCCAATAATCGAAGGATTCGTGAAAGCCCCAGGTATTGTCAGAATGATCGTTTGAACCTCGTTTCCTCGGTTCACCCCAACTTTCAGCGTCTGAACTTCGAGAGCTTCCGGAACTGATGTTCGAATGGCTTGAATCTCGTCAACATCATCTCCATCTAAACGCAATTCCTGGACTTCATTGCGATCTGTAGCTGCGGTCACCACAGTCTGTATTTCATCGGTCACGGTGCCACTCGTAGTTTTGATAACCTGAACTTCATCGACACCCGAAAAAGTAGTCCGTACAACTTGCTCTTCATTCGTCACTTTCACAGTAGCATCCACAAACTGCTCTTCGTTGACAACATCGTTTTGTAATGTTATGGATTGCATCTCACGTACTATAGGGATCGTTGTGCTTGACATCTGGCCACTAGAGAAATTTTCTTGTTCATCCCACTCGATTTGGTACGACTTGAGACTCTCTCCACCATTGTACAGAGGATTTCTCCAGTCAGCTTTAACCGATGTCGCAGTCATGAAAGAGAGTTTCAGGTTCTTTGGTGCACTCGGAGGTTGATCCGTGACGATGACTGATGGTGGAGTTGTAGGCTGAGGGGAACCAGCACCCTTTGCGTTGAATGCAGTGACTCGGATACTGTAGGTTAAACCAAAGATGAGAACGTTGGACCGAACCCCAGTGGCTGCATCGTCACCTCCAATGACATATGAACGCTTTGTTCCATCTACAAGCGCAAATGCTGGAGGTGAGTCAAACCTTGGAGAATTATCCCATTCGATCATGTATTGAGTGATAGGAAGTCCACCGTCTCCTCGATAATAGTTCTTTTCGGTCGAAGACGTCTTCCAGTTCACTAAGATAGAATCGCCAGATAATACAGTGGCAGTAGCATCCTCGGGCCGACCAGGAGTTCGATCAGCGGGTACGATACTGCTCGGACTAGGAATACCAGATGTCCCATTGCCCTGTTCGTTCACTGCAAACACACGAACATAGTACTTCGTCCCCGAAGCTACAGGGATATTGAAGTAGAACGGTATGATGTCAGCCTGTGCTATCAGGAAAGTTCCCTGTGTAGGGCTAGTGAAATCCGCAGATTTATCCCATTGAACTTGATAGGAGGAAATTGTTGTTCCGCCATTGTTAGTAGGAGCTTTCCACTGCAGCTTTAGAAGTCTGCTTGACAGAGCAATCAATTGAACAGCTTGAGGAGCTGAAGCAGTCGTTCGTGGAATCTGAAATGAAGGACTGCTGATCGCTGTATATCCATATCCTTCACTGTTATGTGCACGTACACGTATAGCATATTTTGTGCCTGTCGACAACCCGTTTATCACATAGTGGAGCTTCCCTGGTACTCCAATCTCAGCAGGCACACCTGACATTCCCTCTCGCTCACAGTAAAACGTTGGCTGAACGCCACTAACTGTTCGTGCCGCAAGAATTCTGACATCTGGGCCCTGGAGTTCAGTCCCGTCGACACTTAAAAGTGAAATGTCATTTTTGAACTCAGACAAAAACACGACAACCCAGCTGTATCCGTATCCATTGGTAGATCTGGTGACATTCACCGCTCCAATCGTAACCAAATTTTCAAGCGCAATCTGCATGTCACTTGCAGAAATGTTATTCGGCAACGGTGGAGTCGTATCTGACAACCCTCCAGTGGAGAATGCCACCCGAAACGTTCCGCTGATCGGTTCAAGACCTTTACAAATGGGGTCAACGATAATGCCGGGATTGTTACCTGTCCAGCTTTCACTTGGTATTGCCTTAATAAGTTCCTGAGGTCCGACATGGCCTCCGCGGAAGGTGATTTCCCACTCGTAACCAAACGCACTTTTAAAAATGGGCATGGGGACCGTGACTTGGAGAGTTTCGTTGATTGTGAGGGTGGTGGCCGAAGAAACAACAGCAGTTGTAATTTTACGCGGGTTCCCTGCAATCCAGATCACATCGTTCAACTTTAAGGTAGAGGTACCTATCGTGGATGCAGAGGTGGGGTGTTGGGTAACAGTTGTCCCTGTGCAAGTCACAAGCAATCCACTCACGACCCGACTCGACAGTGATCGTGAAACATCTACCTTCCCAACCGTGGATATGCGTTCTAAGCGCTCTTTAACCGAGTTCTGACCAATTCCTGGGGCATCCCATCGGATGTTCTCCGTCATTTCGCCGCCAAACGACAATTTAAAGTACCCGCCCAATGATTGTGAGTCGGCAAAGTTGACCAACCGCTGGATCTCTGCAAGTCCCTTTTCAGCAGACGTCGTAATTGTTTGCTGCTCTTGAGTTCCTTCCGCACGATACCATTCAACTTTGTATTTGTCCACAGAACACAAATTTCCGTTGGCTACACTGGCGCTCCAGTCAACTGCCAGTGATGTTCCATCCACTATACTAGCCGTAACAGATGCAGGAGCAAGCGGTTGACTACATGTGACAGCACTAGCGAGAGGTGATGTTGCAGATCCAAATCCAGCAGCATTGTAAGCCATCACGTGCGCATAATATTTTACACCAGGTCGAAGACCTCTAAGTGTAAAGCGGAAGGGATCTGAGCCCGTGATTTTGTTGGCTACACGCACCACAGCATTTGCATCTGTCAATTGGGAACTTGCAGTCATCGTGAAAATGTTGCCTGCTCCAACCATCTCCTCACCTCGAAGATATGCAAATGTGACAGACCAGATTGCCGTGTTAATCGCCGCATTCCTTATTGCTTTGGTGACTTTGATAGAGTATGACGGCGTAGTAGCTTGTAATGCGGCTTGCATATCCATTTCTGATGCATCAGATGTGATCTGTCCCGTTGTCTTGCCATGAAATGTCAGCGTGAACGAGCCTCCAACTGGTGCTACACCATCCGTATAAACTTCCTGGACTTCGTGAGTAAAGTCCCCGATGGCCAGATCACTGAAACCTTGGACAAGTTCGACAACAGTGATACGAGGAGCATCTCCCGTCAACTGTCTACCATCAGCAACGAGTGGTGCTAAGTCGCCATGGTTGTGTAGGAATGTTATGTCCCAGGTATATCCTCTCTCCCCCTCTAATCGATTTACGTCAACAGGTTTAACAGGAATATTGGATGTTTCCGTGATGATAGCGAGCGCGTCTGTCATCTCCGCTTTAGAGCAATCAAACGGTAAAGCCGAGGTCTTGCGACCACCCCAAGCTAGAGTAAAGGTGCCTCCCATACTCGTAGCAGTGCGATAACTCGTAATTACTTGCTGTACTTCAAATGTTTCCTGAATATTTGCCACACCATAGTCAGTACTGGAGCTATCAAAGCTCGGTGATGAATCCCATTCGATTCGATACATCGTGACGTCTGCACCCCCGGAATAAATTGGAGCCCAGTAATTGACGGATAACCAGGTAGGACCATGAAATTCACCGAGAGCTACACCCGTGGGCGGGGTAGGAACTACAGAGCTTGCCGATGTTTGAGCCTGAAAAACTGATATTGAGTCGCTTGTGCCTCTGGAATTCTTAGCAAAAATGCGGAACGCATAATCTTGGCTGCTTTCAAGGATCAAATTGCCTTGTTTGTCTCCTGCCACAGCGTCATTTCCCTGAACATATGCAGTCAGAGCTAAAAGATCATCAGGCACGACCACGAGTAATGGCAGCTTTTTCATCGGGTATGTCCCCCAAAACGATATGGTATGGACTACAGTTCCAGCGTTCACCAGTGATGCGACAGTGACACCGTCCACACTGTCGAGGCTATCAAGCGCTGCCTCCAGATCGTCATTGATGGTTGCCCACGGAATATGTCGTGGATTATGTCCTGTGTCCAGGATTGTTTCACCTGCGAAGCTTAGCGTGTACGCTGTGGTAATTCCAGGATTAGCTACTTCCAGAAAAATCGTTTGTGTTGACGCTGGGTTCCCCACATTGATCACGTTCGGGGGAACAGCTTTAGGACTTCTCGTTCCGATCCGTGCGTCTGTACCGCGCCAGTCGTGCTCTGGTATAGCGTCAACTGTGTCCAAACTTCCATCATACGAACGGAACACAATATTCCATTTCCGGCCATTACTGACTTGGTATGCCTGCGTTCTTGCAATAGCATCCGTGAAACTTCCATCCACTGCTAAAAACTTCGGATCGACTGCTGTAACCTTGAATTTCTTCATTTCAGCAGACACTGACGGGAGCCACACGTGATCGTTTGCTGCAACAAGGTTTATCAGGTTCTCTGTAGTCTGAAGTCTGTTATCAAAGAGGTACAGCGTCGGATAGCCAGCAACGACAGTCTCACCCGTGTATGGTACGTCGGTAATAATTGTTGTTCTGAGTTGACCTGGGACCCAAGGTTGGACCGTGAATTTCGTAACACCAATGTAAAACCAACTACTACCTGAAAAGCCATGATCTGCAGGCAACTGAAACTCGTTTTTTCCATTCGACACCGCAACCACCTGCATTAGGGGAGAAATTCCGACATACCCCGGCAAAGGTTTCGTCTGTTTGGTGATTAATCCAACGAAGACATCAGCCGCTGCTAAAACTGGAGGATTGCCCGTCAGTGTAATATCGACAGGAGTCATCGACTTAATGGTAAACACGGTATTACTACCAACCACCAACGTTTCACCAATGGCTAGAAACTTGGTGGGGTCGATCGTCTTTCCGTCAAGATTGATGTTGAATAATGTTGGATCGGTTCCTGTAGCATCAGCGGTGAGCTTTAGCGCGTAGACACCAACGTCACCTGCATTCTTATCACCGAGCGCCACAACCGAATCCACGGTCGTGAGTTTCTGTAGCTCTTGGATGACCTTCATGTGCGTAGCAGAATGTCCGATCGGCTCCGTGGTTTCACCATTAATGGTTATTCGGAAAGAGCCACTGATATCGTTTCGTTTGGCATCTGTAAACACAGTGACTGTCGGGTATACGCTTATCAAAGCATTTTGACCTGTTAATCTTGAGTGCTGAACGAAGAGAGCGTCTTGATCCTCGTTTTGACTTTCTGCAAAGGTTACGTGCCATGCTTTACCGTACGAACCATACTGACTTACACTCACGCTAACTGTACCAGGTGCAGTGATTGAATCAATAGCGTCGGCCATTTCGCCTGCCCCCGTTGTTTGGAACGAAAGCGGTGAAGTTACTTCACCCATATAGGACAAAGTGAAGGTACCTCCCATAGCACTTGATCCATCAGCGAGGATTGTTTGTATTCCAGCTTGGCCTTGCGAGCACACACCTTCATATTGAACAGTGTGAACTTGTCCGTATAGTAGGATATTTTGTGGCGCCCATGGCGTGCAAAGAGCAGTTCCAAATGTTGTCGAGTCAAATTGCAACGTTGGCCACTCCCCTGTCGGATAGTGCCCCCAGAAGCGCACGTTGTAGTCGTGGAAATCCAATACCTTCAAGGAGCGCGCTTCGCCTGTAAAGCTGGCGCAGGATCCAACAGCGGTAACAGAAAGTTGTTTATTTCCTACTGTTGGAGTCGTATTAATGACAAACTCGCACGAATATCTGGAAAAATCGTTGGGATTTCGGCTCACTCGAATAATGGCATACTGCAAAAGAACTTTTATTTCGGCGCTGGTGAGACCACCGGGATGTGACGCCGTGGTGTCCGTGCTGACAACCGTAAGAAGATTGGACCCGTCGTAATCAGTCACTTTCGATGTTGTTGAGCCAGACAATACGCCCACCTTGAATGAGCGAACTTCTTCCACAGTCACCTTGGACACAAATTGGAGATTTTCTAGCATACCTTTCATAGTACTTGGCGTACCAACCTTTCCTAATGCAACACAGCCAGTTAGTTCACTTCCAAGCTTGAGTTTGAAAGCACCATCAGTAACTGTAGTTGGGCCAAAGAGTCGAACCACTTGCACAGACGACGGTGCTCCCACAACGTACGTATCGCACACGTTTTCGTCATTGTTAATTTCAAAGTAGCCATAGTGATCTGCGGGTATGGCACTTCGACCAGGTGCTATGCCGCAATTGGTTATTGCCAAATTCGTCTTGACTGAGGTCAAGGATGGAAGCAGTTGTAAACCCGGATATTGACCATGCACAACACTTTCAACGTCGTTGTCGAAAGAAATAGTCCAAGCGTAGCCATAGGGACCACGTTCACTCCCTGATTTATCTAGCTTAAGCACAGCCATATTTGCGTTGTTGATGTCTTGTGTAACACCATGACCGAGTTCCACGTCGACACCCGTGTTACCATCTGCAGGTTGAACTTTAACGGTAAATACATACCCTCCGACGTTTATGCGTGCACCTTTAACTAGCATTTCACATTGAGAAACACTCAAAGCTGTCGTAATGAGACGATTGTTCGATACAACAAACTTGGTCACTTGACTTGCTGGTTCTCCAGTCAACACGTACACAGCTCGCGCTACAGATACTGGTCGCATACACGGGAGATTATTTAGAGCGTTTTGGAGAGAGATAGCCGTCGTATGTACCGGCAACATTATGGTAACATCATCGCCGTACTGCAAACGAAAGATACCAGCAATGTCGTTTTCAACAGAATCAAAGATGGAGAGTGTTTTAGTAGAAGGTGTGCCAAACGTATCGCCAACTGCGTATTCAAACAAATACTTTGAAACAGGATCGCCATGATCCTCTGTGCTGGAAAGTCGGAGTTCCATTTGCGAACCAGACAAAGGCCACATTCCTGTGATACCTGGTGGATCAGGAGACGTCGCTACTGACGTTAAAAGAGGTAAGGCTCCTCGTCCACGTTGCTGCAAGTCTGTGGTGCTCGCGCCGTAACCATTTTCATTTCGGGCAAACGCGCGCACGAAATAGTCTTGGCCAGGCACCAACCCCTCGATAACGGTTTCCTGAGCGACATCCACGCCTTTTACAACTTCTTGGACAACCACTTTTACTCCCGTCCCCTTGAGCAAAGTGCTATCAGTGATCACAATCTGCGGCAGGTCGCCCATATTTGACAAAAACGTGATGGTCCACGTCGATCCGAATGCTGCATTATCCATCTGAGTTATATCCAATCGCCCAATCGTCGTAAGAGCTTGAAGCTTGGTTCGAACATCAGCTGCAGTATCGTCGAAATTAATCACTGCTCCACCCACAGATTGAAAACTAACCACAAAAGAGCCGCTAATGTCATTAACAGTAGCCGTTGTGGAGATCTTTTGCACCTCGGCCACCACTCCGCCAACCTCTTGCGAAGCCACGATTGCACTTGCTGCATAGTCCCCTTTAATCTCAGCCAGAGTAGTTATTTGGGTAGCATCTGTCACAACCGACGCGGTAACAGTGCATGTACTACAAACTCCACCATTAATGTCGAGGAACGCCGTAGTCCCCTTTGTTTTGTCGACACGAAGGCCGACGCTGTCAAGGGACTGGAATGTAACAAACCAGTGATATCCATTTAAACTTGAAGGACCTACGCGCGTCACATCAATAGATCCTACCCCTGGTAAAGCACCTAAAGCACGTTTCATCTCAGCTGCTTCGGCACTGGTACTCAACGTTGTCTTTTTGCGTGCGAACGCCGTGATGTGCAGCATTGAATCGCCGAGCCACGGAGAAGCGAGTGTCAATGTACCGGCAGCTACAATTGACACTACAACATTAATTTTACCGATTCGAATCTGGTCTCCATTTGCAATGCTAGGTGTACCGGTCCTGAAGTCACCGGAGTACGTGACAGCGTTCAAATTATTCGTAACTTGAACGGTACCCAGTGCCGTATCCATTACCTCGATCGTCGCACCGGTCGCACCATGAATGTGATAGGAGTCCAACGGTAGCTGAAAATCTGTAAATGGAGCAGTAGCGTGGACCTTAAATTCTTCCCCGTCAATACGGACTCTATCTCCTCGATTCACACGTCCAAGCATTGATCCATGGGTCTTCGCCGTTTTCGACCCTGCAGTTATATCAACTGTGATTCCAACAGTCGTCCATGCTCCCTCAAAGCCTACAGATAAGTCAAATGTCCCTCCCAACACTTGTGTGTCGGTATTCGTCGACACAATCTCCCAAATCTCTGGATAAAATCCAGCCACCCCCGTCGTAACGCGAGCTCCCTGTAACGACAGCACAGTGTTCGATGGCTGTGTAGCGTGACATCCAGTCGTATCTCCCGTCAACAAGTTGGTTTGTTCTCCACTAACCAAATACGCTCCATCAAATGTGACAGTGTAGACATAACCATTCTTAGCTGCACTGTAGTCCGACCTCGAAACTCCGACGCTGTCCACTATAGCCAACTCTTCCAGTGCCATCTCGAACTCCACTTCACTTGCATTCCACGGGATACACGACGTCACTTCTGCATCTGAACCTTTCTTAAATGTCATCTTGTAGCCTCCTGCGAGAATCGGACCATTGGGAGTCACCGTGAACGTCTGCACCTCGTCCACTCGACGCGCCACCTCCACTTTGTATCCGAGCACAGGAGCACCATTGACACCTTCAGGCTTGACGTTCAAAGGAGGCAAAAACTGCACACGCATCGACGTGTCGCTCGCAGGAGACACAAAAATCTTCTCGGGTGGACCTGGTACATCCTCTGGGGTGAAGAACTCGGAACGGACCTCGAGAACTAGCAAAAACAAAGCAAACGTCAGTAATTTCACACAGTTTGACGCCCTTGGTCGTCGCAATTTGCTACGATCCATTGTTGACCTAGGACGTCACTTGTGGAATGGATCCAATCGAAACGGCGGCGATCTTTGACAACCGAAACGGCGGCGATCTTTGGCAACAACAACCTTGTTATATGAGCCCTCCCAGCAAAGTCACTTACATCCAGTTCATCTCGTCTGCACTGCGTGTCATGCTCTGAGGTGAATAAGCACGATTGCTTCCTTACGTCGTTTTGCGCAGAAGTGCATTTATAAATTAAATGCTGTCTGCACCTTACCGGCGATCTCGGTCCCGGCGCTCACGGCTGCGACTACGGCTCCGGTCACGGTCTCGATCATAATAGTCGCTATCAGGGCGGTGGCGGTATGGTCTGCGGTCTGAGCGACTGTGATGGTGGGCTCCACTGCGATAGTGTTCACCCCGCTCGCGATATCCACTGCGCTCACGTTGGCGCGAATTGCGGTGCTGGTCGCTGTTCTTTGAGTTGCCGTTCACAGCAGCCGCTGCTGCCATTTCTTCGTGGTGGCGCTTCTTGGATTGGTATTCGTGTGTGGACGAGACGACGAACTTCGGCAGACTGCGATGGAAACAAGTCGATTAGTCTGCTACTTCGAAGCACAGCTACGACAGGCAGCTTACTCCCGAGGTTTGCATGTTTGCACACGCCAAAAGTAGTCGTGATCCATGGCTTCTGCGGCTGTAATTCGTTTTGTCGGATCTAGCTGCAACAGCTTTTCTAGCAAGTCGACTGCGTGCGGCGGGAAGCTGCGAATTGAAAACAGTCAGTGCACACGCACACGATCACACTGCTGCACTTACTTTTTGAACCGCCCCAGCAATGGACAAACGTATTTATCGTCCATCTGGAAACTCTCAGCTCCTGGTAATTTAAAGAATCCGGGCCAAGTTTCCTCTGTCGGCATGCCACGAAGTCCAAATATCATTTGGAGCTGCATAACAGTCACAAAGTCAGCTCGAGTTCACCATGCACACACATTCGTGCTCACCAACCTGCTCAATCTCGGTCTTGCCCTGTAATATCGGTTTTCCTAGTAGCAATTCACCGAAGATACAGCCAATGGACCAGATATCCACCGAGAAGTCGTACGAGGTCGAACCCATGAGCAATTCCGGGGGTCGGTACCACAGCGTGACGACCTTATTTGTATACCTTCCAGCCTTGGCGTTCACTTCGTTCCAGAACCGCGAGAGTCCAAAATCGCCCACCTTGAGCATCCCTTGGTTGTTCAGCAGTAAGTTCGACGCCTTAATATCTCGATGAATAATCTTGTTGCGGTGCATGAACGCGATGCCTGTAAGCAGCTGTCGCATGTAGCACTGGATCTGCGTGCGCGTAAACTTCACACGTGGGTGGTTCAGCAGCCCCGAGAGATCGTGTTCCATGTACTCGAACGCGAAATAGAGCGGCGGTCTCTTGCCTTCTTTAGGTGGAGCTGCAGCACGTGCACACAAGTGGATAAGAAGCGTGTTCTCTTTAATATATCGCTAGACAACGTACCGCTGGATGACACAATCTCCTTCAAGTCCACGATGTTCGGATGTTTCAGGTACTTGAGGATCTTCATCTCGCGAATGGACGTGACAGGGAACTACAACGAACTGTTGAATAAATCTCCCACTACATCACAAAAATAATCAAACTACACACCCCGTTCTTCTCCACGTCCGGTCGCAACTTCTTCAATGCCACAATATCCTTCGTCACTTTATGTTGACACTTGAACACCTCCCTACGGCATTCTCGATAAGCTTGTACAAATGTTGAGCGAGCAACATCAAGCAACGCACCCATATGTCCCGGAGCCGACCTTGTCAATGATACTGTAGTTGTCAATATCTCCAATGTAGAACCGTGGCTGCTTGGTCGGCGCTTCCCTCACCGCCTCCGTCGCCAGAATCTCCCGCTCTCTCACGGCGCTGCGCATGGACGCGATCACCGACGACTCGGTGACGGTGGCGGTCTCCGTCTCGTCCTCTCCCTCGTCTCCGTCGCTCTCCTGCGACTTCGCTGCAGTCTCCAGAGCGTCTGATAAATCCACAGCGAGTTTCGCATTAGGAGGAGAGAACGGTGGCGGTGGAGGAGGCGGAGGCGTCCCCAGGGGACTCGCAACCGGCGGAGAAGGAGGCGGAGGAGGCGTCGGGAAGCGCTCCTCCGTCCTGTACGCCGTCCATGTCCCGTCCATGGGAGGAGACGGCGCTGGCGGATCTTCCGGGCACGGAGGAAGCGGCGACGAGAAGCTGTCCATCGTAGGCGAATTACCGAATACTTTTAGAACAGTTTTAGAAGCGGTTTAGACTACCAAAATCCTTTTTCTCTGAAATCTATTTAGTCCCTCTAACATTTAATATATCACTATATAGAGATGTTACCTATGATTATTGTTAGGATTGTTCGTGCGTTTTCTGCTAAACTGTGTACACTAACGACGCAAAATCGTAATTTCCACTATTATTACAACAGAGAAATTCATTAGCGTTTTCTGCTAAACTGTGTACTGTACACTAACGACGCAAAATCGTAATTTCCACTATTATTACAACAGAGATATGGCAGCAGTGCTTCAGAATCGGATTTAAGTGAAGTTTCGAGAAAACGTTTTTAGAACATTTACAGTGATTTTTTGCTATTGTTTTCACACCGTTGGCTGGTAACCACTCGCTCAAATCCCCCTAACATGGAGAACAACAGTAGTTCTTCGGCCGCAGACGAGCAGGAGACCTCGTCATCGTCTTCATACGAAAGTGGAGAGGTTGAAGACCGAAATGTGGAGCTGGACGATGCGGTCGCGGACCACATTGACACGGTACTGGGAGTGAGGTGCTGCGAGAAAGGATGTATCGAGAAACGTGCGGAGCAGACTAACATTTATGAAGTTTCTTAAGGCTGAGGGTGTGAGGGAAGAGTATGTGCGTGTGTGTATTGAACGTGATGAGAGTGGGAGGTGTGGAGCAGACTACCGCGTTCCTTCGTGGATACATGATGAGTAAAGAATGCCAGCGTACAAGTCTTATCACTGCTCTGGCAATGTGCTCGGGCATTTCTGAAGAAGGCCAACGACATCGGTCAACCGGTACCCGGGCTCGCTATTCGTATTTTCTGCCTCTCGTTGGTTCTGTATGCCGAACCGCCCTCCAGACGGTGTTTAATGTCAGCAACGACTCCATCACAAGGTTTGGCGTTTCAACTGTTTTTGATTTGCGTGTGGCGTTGAGACTGATTCTGTTTTGCTTTACATTCATTGTAGGTACCGAAACCAGGTGAAAGCTGGCGAGTTTGCGCTTCTTGCTCACGGCAATATCGGCAACAAGCCTGCTCAATCAGTTGATGAGCCAGCACTAAAGGCGTTCTTTACAAGACTTGTTGAGACTCATGGCGATATTGTGCCAGTACGCTTTCGGTACCAACAAACGGTGGAGAGATCACTGCAGCGAAATTATAATGTCAAGGAGTACCGAATGCTAATGTCATATTTCACATAGGAGATGATGCTTGGTTGGTATGGCTTCAATATGTACCCCCCCCCTCGAACCTTGCAATAACGCACTGTATATTGTGCCTGACGAACTGAATCATGAAGAGGTACCAGCAAAGAAGAAAACTCGGCGTCAGAAGTCTACTCAGGCGAAAAAGAGACCTTCAACGAAGCAGTCAATGCCCCGGAAAATGAGTTTTACCAACGTAGAGTAGCGCGTCGTTGAATATTTGCAGCAATTCAAAACCAGTCTTAATGCCACATAATAAAGTTTAATATGGGACACATAAGTGTTTTCACTGTTTTTTCGGCGCAGTTTTACGATTTGGTAATGTTGCCCAACGATCCAATCGGATTCTACATTCCAAAATACATCGGATACACCAAAAAACGAAAAATAAACACTTTTTGATGTTTGGATGTCTACTGCAACTTCCACACATCATCCTGGAGGTGGCATGGCCCCCTGGGACTGTACGATAGCTTAAAATCGAGCTAAATACCATATTCCTATAACAGACTCAATAACTCAAATTGCGGGGTTTGGCGTTAAGACTGAAAATGTTTTGAGTCGTCTCGTTTGATAATTCACTTGAGATGGAAATCTCTTCATAGTTATCCCCTGAACCCAAGCCGACCATTGCATCGCAATCAACAAATTCCATCACACAGCTGCCGCTTTCACTGCTAAAGCCACTCGCCAACTCATCGTCGGGCTCACCTTCACCATTGCAGTGTCGATACTCTTGGTAGTCCTTCCTCATTGTCCAAGATATCCAATCCCGCCTCGTTGTTCCATGCCGAAAGTCGAAGCTTATGACAAGTTCGTTTGCAACTTGATCATGTTGACGTACATGAACGTTACTTCCAAATCTACATTTAAATTAATGCTGCCAAAGCTTCGGATAAAATTGTGCACAACAAGCGAAGATCACCGCTTTAATATTGACCAACTTGAAGTCCAAGTACGACAGAAGAACTTTGAGAAACCCAATTTCACGCATCAACACACTTCTGGTATTTGTGTGCTGGAGATTGTACAAATCTTTGCTGTTTGCATGGCCTATTCGAGCCTTTGATCACTCTACTCTAGACATCTTACCTAGGATGACCTCGGTGCCCTGAACTAGGTTTGCGAAAACTGGTACCCTTCCTTCTGAGGGCTGCAGTGGGCTTGCGCGAGAGCGCTAAATATACTTCCTAGTCCTCGTTCGTGGCTAGGTAAGTATCGTAAGGGTTGACCGAAGGCAACCCGGGGTACATAGAGGCTAGTTCAATCCGGTGTAAGGGATCGTTCCTGGTCTTCAGATATAGATCCAACAAATCACCTACCTTTACGGGGAAGTGTGTGTTGTTGGTAGGGACTCATCCGAACGTGAGAACTCTATCGTGTCCTACACGACAAAGACACCTGGTGGCTGCACGTTTGCTGTTACGTTTATTGACGACTACTCGGGTCACATTTCGGTTTACATCATCTAGGCAAAGTCGGAGGTGTTCGCCAAGTTCAAGACGTACAAGGCAACAATGGAGAACGCAACAGGCAAGAAGGCCAAGCGCCTGCGTTCAGACAACGGCGGTGAATACACCGGTCGACTATTCAAGGCCTATCTCAGCCGCAGCGACATCAAGCACGAGAAAACAGTGCCGTACACGCCTCAGTAAAATGGATTGGCTGAGCGCATGAACCGTAGCTTGGTTGAAATGGCTCGCTGCATGCTGTTCCCTGAAGACGTCGGCAGGAAATGGTGGGCCGAGTGTGTCAATGCAGCGGCGTGGATCGTCAACATGATCCCTAACTCGGTGAATTCTAAGACGCCCCATGAAATTGTGCACACGGCCAAGTTGCAGCTCAAGAACGTGAAGGTGTTTGGCTCACTTGATTCGCTCACATCCCCAACGAGAAACGTCGCAAGCTCGATGCTAAGGTGTTCAAGTGTCGCTTTCTGGGATACGAGGATGGGGTGAAGGGATACCGAGTTCTTAACGTGGCGACTGGCAAGATGCAAATTGTTCGCACAGAGAAGTTCATGAAACCCGGAGAACATGATGGAACGCGTGGACCTAAAAGACGATGACAACACTGCTTCGGATGCTCCGCCGCACGGCAATCAGACGTTGCAAATCGTCCCAACCAATATGGAGCTGGTCCCACTTCAACGCGACACTACGGTATAAGGTGCAGTGGTTCCGTATGAACCCACTCACCCGATGATTACCAAGGTGCGCGCTCGACCCATCGAAGAGACGACGGATCCCGATGAGGCAGGTGCACGCAAGAAGCAAGTCGTGGCACCATCGGCCATTGGCAGCAAGCGTCGTAAGGTGGGCCGAGGTCGGGCTACCGGAAGCGAAGATCAGCTTGCGATCGAAGGAGACCAGTTGATGGCTGCAACTGAAAAAGTACCGCGGACGTACGAAGAGGCGACGACCTGTGACGATCAAGGTGAAGGGAAGAAGGCGATCACAAGTAAACTCCAAACGCTTATCGACAACAAGACCTGGAAGCTTGTCCCCAAGCCAACACACCAGCGTCCGATCGGCTGTCGCTGGGTGTTTGCACTGAAGCGCGATGAGACGGGGAAGGTCATTCGACACAAGGCTCGTCTCGTGGCCAAGGATTATTCACAACGCCACGGTATCGACTACGAAGAGACGTACTCGCCAGTGGTCTACCTGAATTCGATCCGCGCAAATTTGGCCAAGTGTTGCGCCGAAGGATACGAGGTTGAACAGTGTAATGTCGACACTGCGTTCTTTTACGGCAAGCTGGGTGAAGAAGTTTACATGAAGATACCGGAAGGACTTCGAGAACTTCTCAATGTGGCAGAGGAAGAAGGTGAAGATGACATCGTCTGCATGCTGCGTCAAAGTTTGTATGGACTCAAGCAGGCATCACGTGTTTGGAATGAGACTTTCGACGGACACCTCAAGATTATGGGGTTCAAGGCTGCTGACGCTGATCCATATGTCTATGTCAGAGGTGAAGGTGATGACGAGTGCATCGTATGTCTCTACGTTGACGATATGCTTATCGCAGCGAAGGACAAGGCAAACATCGCTTCGGTCAAGGCTGGCATTGCAGAGAAGTTCCGTATCAAGGATCTCGGACGTGCGCGGTTCATTCTCGGTATCGTGATCAACTATGACATGGACGCTAAAACGTTGGGCATCTGTCAACGCGCATACTCCGAGATGATCATTAAGAAGTTTGGACACCCAGATTGATCCAAGTGTCCAGTTGACCAGGGCAGACGAACCGCAGACTGACAAAGCCAAGGCTAAGATGAAGTCGAAGCCTTACCGTTCGCTCATCAGGATCATGTACTTGGCTTGTGGAACCCGTCCCGATAATGCCGTTGCAGTTGCCAAGTTGAGCAGATTCTTGGAGAACCCAGGCCAAAAGCATTGGGACGCTGGAATTAGAGTGGTGAGATATCTGTTGAAGACCAAGAATCTCGGCATCATGTACGACGGACTACTCGGAACAGAACTCGTCGCGTATTCAGATGCTGACTGACCTGGCAATCGGGACAACAGATGTTCCATGAGTGGGATCATTTTGATGATGTGTGGTGCTCACGTTGTGTGGCGATCAACCTTTCAGAAGACGGTCGCGCTGAGTTCAACTGACGCCGAGTACATGGCTCTCAGTGAATGCGTGAAGGAAGTGGTGTGGATACGACTTTTGATTAAGGACATGGGTGCAAGCCAAAGTGGACCTACGATGATCTACGAGGATAACCAAGGAGCGAAGACTTTGGCCAAGAATGTCGGTTACCAAGCACGCTGGACATTTGCTACCACTTCATCCGCGAGAAGGTGGCGAGTGTTGTCGTGGAGCTTACATACATGGAGACTAAGAACCAACTCGCTGATTTCCTAACCAAGGGGTTATTGACCACTTTTCGCTACCTACTCGAGTGCAGTAACATCACCGGAATGCTGGAGTAGACTACGAATTGAGTAGGAGTGTTGCGATTGACACTTCGCAGTCTATCTACTGGATACTACCTCGCACGTGCTTGCTGTAGCATCGTTGCTAACGGCACGCTGCTACATGGAATACTTTGATGTGATTGGTCAATTGTGTGGAATACCCTACTGTGATTGACGTAGAGGTGGTCAAGTTGATGATGAAGTGGTGCACATGGTCTGCAACGAAATTACGATATTGTGTGTACATAGCTGCCTTCAATATTGCGACTTAGGAGCTGAAACTTTACGGTACTGTAGGCAGGAGCATCAGGGAATAGCTTCGTGTTATTTAGGTTGTCTAATTCACAATCACTTTCAAATCTACTTCCTTCGACTCAAGTCGACTACAAGCTTCGTTCGCTACCCTACACTCGCAATTTGTTACAGTGAAGTAAGTTCCTGGAACTAATTCCTGACTATTATTACGCATTTGCGGATACTGGCTACGAATTATTTAAAAATTATTCCCTGTGGGCTGTCTCTATCAGCACTTCGTTGCTTCCTATCCCAGTAAAATTTTAACACTATATTGGGCGTGCGATATCATCTTAAGCGTGATAACCCTCTGTCCACACAAATACACACATAACGCGTTTTCGCTAACGTTCTATACACGGCAACACTCTCATATTGGCCTCAGACCCTTGATTCAACGTACTTCGGGTCTATCAACAGGCATCCACACAACCAGGCGTATCCTGGCCCTAAGATAAGCTAGCTAGACTTACCGAAAACGGACTTGACCCTTGTTAGCTGTGGGGGAGAACTGCTTTTTATCACTGTATAATGTGAGGCTCAGAGAGCCTCCCTACAGCCCACCTACTGATGAGTCCTAATCCTATACTAAAATCAAGTGTAAACAGATCCTGTGGGCAATTCCCAGCCGACTCTCTACCGACATCTACCGACCAAGAGTTCACGTAGATACGAACTCATCATCATTCCGTACCTGACCGAGGACTCGTTTAAACGAGCACCCAGTCAAATAAGGCATGGAATCCTCATTTAGCCTAATCCGGAAAACCCTCAGCCAGGTTATATTAGGATGACTGAAGGCTCGGATGGTAAATTCGTCACTGGGGCGCGGGGAATAGAATTAGCCAATCATCACCTGTGGCTAGCTTTCTCCGGAAGCTCTTGTGCCAGTTGGCCTTGAAAGCTCGGTGGTTTGCGAAGGTGTAATTCGCTACACCACAACTGCCCCCGCCTCGACGCTTGCCTTCCAATTGGTGATCGTCGTGGCGTCTTCGCGGCCAACATCATGTCTCCCGCCGCCCGTGCTCTCTAGGACGATGATTTGGTACGTTATCCATCTCTTGGCCTACCGAGATCTTCTCCAGCGACAGCCTCGGTCCAAGCGCAGCGTTTGTGTTGTCTAGGGCCTCGTGGAACAGTGCGACGTGAAGCCTGAAGTCGCTTGCTCGTGCGTGACCGCGGCCGAGATTTCTTCAAGGTGGATAAGCAGAGCTGTCAGCACTGCGTTGAGGACCATGCTATCCACGTTAAGGCTCGTGTCGGTAAAGCCACACATATTTTTGACTGTATAAATATTGGCAATTTGGGCCACACGCATAGGCGTTAGGCTATGTCAACAGAGTATGGACGTTAGGCTATGTCAACAAAGTATGGGCGTTAGGCTATGTCAGCATCGCATGATTAGCTGAAATACATGCTTTTATGTCATTGGTCAAAAGACGGAGTCAATTAAGTACGTATTGGAAAGATCACTTCAACGAACATGGCTACATTTGTGATACAATGGATGCGGCGAATGAAGTAGCGATTCTGGCGCGACGTCAAGATATTCACACGAGCTTGAAGGCTGTGGAGAATTCTCTGAGAGAAGCTGGAGCGGTGACGGACGGATATAACAGCGCGTATTCGCTGGAATCGCTCACTTCTCAATGGAATAGTCTCCCGTCCGCTCCGTTGTTCCATCGACACGTTGTGCCTGTGTATGACGCGACGTTAGCTCGATCTAGAGCGCATCGATTCGACTTTGATGCTCCTGACGAAGTGCATTATCATTGGAGACTGTCATCGTTGGGTGAAGCCAAGTGTCGACGAGTCTGGAGCATTTTTGACGAAGATAAGGACGACATGTGGACACATGAAGAATTTCTCGAGTACATGGCAGCGTTGAAGTGTCCAAAGGACTTCATAGAGCTGAAGACTTTTCAAAAGAACGAAGAGGTCTGGAGGATGTATATGAGCGATATGTGCGAGCTGGATGAGGAGGGAAAACTTACGTTCAAGGGATTTAAAATGTACCGAGAACTCATCGAAGACGAACAGCCACTCGCACGAGACTTGGCGCTGTTGGGAATTTCATTAGAGTGCGAAGAGCTGCAGAGAGTGGAGACAATTAAGCAATTATTCGATGACTACGTTGATGATCCGACTGGCAATGTGACTGCTAAAGCTGCGCAATACTTGCTGGCGGAGATTGGGTTTGAACTCACGAGCGAGGAGACGACGGAAGTTATCGAGAGGAGATACCAGCACGCTCGATGTCAGCGCTTTATCCGTCAGCTGAAGAAGACGTTGCGTTTGTTCGGATACCGACAAAAGTCAGCACTTCGAGTTTCGAACGAGGGGGTTTCAAGGAACGGAAGTCATGACGAGCAACCTCGGATCTGCAAGGCTGGACTACTCAGTTTAGTGTTTTCTTCATGGTGTCCAGCTGTAAAGACAGTAAGTGCGGCTCTATTTCTTTGGAAGGTAGATGCCTAACTCTTTTGTGGACAACTATGAAGCGCTGGCGGAATTTCATTTTGCAGTGCCGCCTACAGTCTTTCTGTGTATTAGCACGGCTCAAACGGCGAGTTCGTTTGGCTTTCACGCTTGTATCGCAAATATCAGCTACTGGGTTGCTGTCGGCGAACTGCTTGCAATCTCGTACTCCTGGGAGTGATCGAGGCGATTATCTGCTGAAAGTTGATGTTGGACCAAAGTTTTCAACTGCTGCTACTGTTCATATCACTTACAACTCGGATGTCGATTGTAAGCAAAGACTGTTCCACCTTCACACCAATAATAATCTAACCGGGTCCATGTGGTCTTAGCTGCTGCCGCACTTCATGAGCTGAAATACCTGGAACGTGGGGCTGAGTGTTTCTTATACATCGATCTCACCTGTCGGGGTGGCACGAAAGGTTTGTACTTTGCTAGTGACACTGTACCTCTAACTAAACGTGTATTACATTACCTTGGCAGAAAGCGATGCACACACCTTAGTTGACCGAATAACTTGGTTTCTTGGACAATTTTTCCGAGATCATATGGAGTCGTTGCCGTTTTTCCATCGGTGGTTTGTCACGATACCGACAAAACAGCAGCTACGAATGGGACCAACAAGCAGCGGAATTTCTGGGACGCCACCGATGGTAATTCGTTTGGTGGTTTTGTTTACAGGCGAAATGGATTTATATCGCGTGATGCAACGCCTCAATTTGCCTTCATCAATGCAATTTGACCACCTTCTCCAGCGATTTTCTCTGCGATGTCTGTGCAGTCACACACTGGAGGATTTACTGGTCATGAAGAACCTTAATCTTGGAGCGAAGTGGTCTTGTCGCACTCAAATGGACTTGCGACTAAATCGACAGGCTTGGGCTCAAATTCTGGCCCAAGTTGCATACCATCTAGACGCGAAGTTGGTTCATGGGCGTGAAGACGCAGAGTACGTTGCACAAATTAATGCCGAGCGAGAGGAGGAAAAATCGGTGACGACGAACCAACGACGATCGTTTGATTCAACTGGACCGACCAACAATCGACAGCATCAAATTCCTCATCGCGTAGGTGAAGGTAATAATGCCGAGACTTGCCAACGTCTGTTTATCAAGTTGCTTCACCGCATAGCTCATGCGCTTCAGCACTCACATCACTTAAGCTCGACATGGGTATTTGCGAACCTGGAGACCGCACTTGGAGAGAATCCATGGTTTCGTAGCGTACTCTCGCACGAATGGTACGAACTGCTCAAGTACGTTCTCGACTCTCCAGGTGGGTTGGCTCAGGAGTGGAAAGCGAAGGGAGACTCGTTTCGTGCCGAGTTTGCTGACACGAGTTACGCCATGTCTGGAACTCGCCCGGTACTAGGCCACCATCCAACTTCACGAGCCACTGGGTCTTCAACGGAATTTACTCTCGCTCCATTAGCGGCGGCTGCAAGTAAAAACCCACCAACAGCCAGATCGGTCGAGCCACCAAAACTTACCTCACGACGTAGCCATATTCAGCATGAGCAGAAATTGTCAGCACGGCACGGTCAGGACCTGAACCAACCAGCCAGCAATGCTGAAGCGAGTGCGGAGAAAAGCGTGGAGGATTCGCTGCTGGAATTCCACGACTTGTGTGCCCGTCACATGCAAGGAATTCACGTTGTGCGCGCCGAGGCTGGGACCAGTGGAATCACGTGCATCCTTGAAGGGTGGAACGTCTTCACCTTGCTACCGAGAATTCATCAAGGACAACTCGCCAAAAGGGTTTCTTTGATGCGACCTGGCACGTTTTCCTCGCGGCAACCGCTCTCCAGCCGAAGCAACAACTCAAGTAGAGTCTAATGTGTCGGATATGGCTAAGCTACGTGGTGTCACAATAATACATAGTACATTGAGAGGTAGATCAGTTAGTCGTCTCTACAGAACTATCCCCGGCAGAGCGCCGGTGACAGGAGATAGTTGGTACTGCCTCTGGCAAACGTCGGTGTATCCATCACTTCTACCGCGATTGGTACATGGTGCAACATCCTACGAAGCAAACTGCTCCATTCCCCAGTCGAACATCAGTCCTGCCTCCATACAATACTACATACACTGGTTATAAGGCGGATGGTCAGTGTAACTATGACAAAATGTACTACTCACAGAAGGAGGAGAGACCAAAACGGTCCTCGCTCCTTTCACCACGTAACGAATTAGCTATCTTCACTCCATCGCCAACGCCGAACACGCTTTAAAAGCAGGTACAAACACTACCGACAAACAACTCGAGGCAAATTCAACACTGACAGACTGGTCACCAGTCTGGTGGAAGTCAACTTGAGTATCGAGATCCAGCTCGTTGGAACTTAATGTCCAACTTGAAGTGGCTTGCAGACACCAGTTCTCTCGTGATGGCAAGCTGATGGCATGTCTTGCTGACAAACAACATGTAGAGCTCTTGAGTTGACAGGACTAGTATGCAGCATAAGTTGAAGTGCACGGATCGAGTCAAAAGTATAGTGTATGGAATTGGTGCCAAACGCGCAGAGCCCTTTTTTGGCTCGGATTTCAAACAGAGAACCTCCACTAGGTACGAAAAATCCTGTGCCAAATATGGAAATGGTGCCAAAGCCGCTCAACGTTTGGCACACTGTGCCAAATATGGAAATATCTATAAAATCGAAGTGACTGTATATGTATGATAAAACATATATTATAGATATTATTTATCCTTAACATACATCTACAGTCATTTCTCCCAAAATAATGCATCCTATGATGCTTTCTCCATTTGCTGCTCGTCACAGTCCTTGGCGATCTTCAACAGGTTCGCGTTCTTCACTAAGTTGACGCTGGACCCACTGTCTAATATCCATGTGTGCTTGTCCTCGCTTGTGCCAGTTCCACTGCCAACGAGATCTTTGATCCCTTCGCACTGTCGTCCTTGCCAGGACAGTCTTTTGCCAAATGACCAACTTTGCCACAATTGTAACACTTCTGGGTTTCGACACCCTCTATGCGAGCAACGGACTCTATTCCACGTCCGCCTCTGCCACCTCGTCCTACTCCGACGAATCTTCCGCTGCGTCTGCCATTTCCACGACCTCCTTGGCCACGTGAGTTATCTTGTTTCACCATGTTCTCTTTGAATGTAATTGCAAAAGCAATTAACTCTGTTGCTTGCTGCCGGTGGTCCGCACGCTGCGCGTTTAATCTCGTCAACATCGCGCTTTGCAGGTATGCAAGTGCCGACTTGCACAGGCTCTGCAAAATGTGCAGGTCCGAACGTCCTGACCGTTCGGCCACGTACATCAAGTACTGATAGCGGTCGGTCTAGGTACTGTTCTTTTGTTTGTCCGCTGTCATGAGTTGTAACCCTTTTGCTGCTGATATTGTCGTCATATCGGGTACAAGCATGCGATTCATCACATGCTCTAAAGTGGGCGACTCGGCAGTCTAGAGCGGCAGCATGCGCTCAAAGTTCACCAGCGCAGTCCCGTCCAACATGCCGGTCAATGCTAAGATCCGGAATTCCTTCGGCCAGTCGCCACCGCTCATTTGTTTACCTGCTCCTAGTCTCTGCAGAAATTGAAGACCATAAGCCTTGAAACCGCTCCAAGTCCTGGGTATAATTCTTTACCGGAGAACTTCACAAAGCCTAACCAGTCGAGATCACGTGGCTTTGGTATCTTCACTCCAAAGTTCACTGGTGGTGAAAACTGCTCAGTCGGCTGAGACTCCTGCTTCTGCTGCTGCACTTGTGGTGGTTCTGAGGCCACCACGCGTTCAACCGGACGTGTCGTCGTCGGCAGGATCGGTGCTGCTACTGTCGCTGTTGGCATCGAAGCGTCCAAGGAATTCACTCGCATCCGCCGATCTCCGCCTTGATGAAATCGGTGAATACACTCGAACCAGAAAACGTATTCTCGAAGGTTGGTGGGTGCACAGGTTCAGCGCGTTGTTGCAACAACTTCGACTGCATTTTCTCCTGGTTCTGTATGAACCGGGCCTGCTGCTTCGCCATCTCTCCGAGGAGTCCCTCAAGTCTGTCCGAGCGCTCAGAGCCCGCGCTTGAGTTCCAGCTGCCTCGTCAAGGTGCGTCTGAGGGTCCTGAGTCAGACTGCGTGGCGTCGAACTGCTCAAACTGGTCAGAGACCACGTTGACCTCCTGGACATCCGTGCCTTGGACGTCTTGGTGGCTTGGCTGCAGCGCATCACCGTCAGAATCGCTTGGGTGGAAGTTGAAGACTAATCTGTAGTTGTTGTTTAGAAAGTTGCTGTTCTTCATGAAGTCCTCCCTGTGGAGAAGTTTCTTACTTGCCGTCGCTTCACCACGACGCTGCTCCAGCTCCAGCGTCTCACGTACGTTATCTGCGATCTTCTTCATCCTCGTATTCATCACCATCTCACCTTGATCTCTGTGTCTCTTCAGGATCGGGATGCCAGGCGAGTTCCGACACTGGAGCACGAGTGGAACGCGCACTAAGCCAGCGTGTGGAAGGTGGAATAGGCACACGCGGAGTTCGGCCAGATCTTGGCCTCCTGCTCCTTCGACCGCACCGTGTCTGTGTGGAAGAACAGGGCTTGTACCTCAACGCCTCGTGCGCTACGGACTCTGGCAACGCAACAGCCACAGGCTCCAAGGAAGGATGACGCAATCAGGCGCAGCTTGTGGACGCCAGAGACTCGGTGCATGACGTGAAGTTCGCTCCTCGACACCTCGGGCTACGACTCGTACGTAGGAATATTAAGTTTTGTGTTTTTACGTGTTGATACTCAGTTATTGCAGTAGGCAACGGCGTCCGAGGACGGCTTTGTGCGCATGTACGAGGAAATTGACGTCATTAATCTATCGCATTGGCCGTTGCAAGAAGAATTCCTGGCTGACAAGGGCGGAGTCACGTGTGTGTCGTGGAATAAGTCGCGTTTCGACGTGCCAAAGATTGTGGTGGGCGGAAACAGCAACGTAGCCAAGGTCTGGGGCTACAACAACTCGTATCGATTGCAGGTGGCAGGTCCTTGCAGAGCTTGTGGGCCATGCAGACGCGATACATGACGTGTGTTGGGCGCCCAACATGGACAGATCGTCGCGTCTGCTCGCGCCAGCGAGTAAGGATCACACGGTGCGCATTTGGCGACTTACGATACAGGAAGACGACCACTTGTAGGCGGATGTGAAGAAGGTGGCGTATTTTTTAAGGAGAAGAAACTTCGAGTATCATCTACATGGACTGAGTGCCACAGCTCACGATAGCATTTTTATTAATTGTTATCTTTATTGAAAGCTGCAATGTGAGAGCTAAGTGTGCTCCTAACTCCGAACGGTGCTCCACAGGCTGAGTACACAAACTCTCCTCGTCTATTTTGTTTCTCACGACGAGAAATACGGTTCGCCTCCCCCCCTGGATTGCTTCTACAATAGAAGCATGTTGTCTAATTTTCTGCGATGTGTTCTCTGTATGGTCACAGAAATTGCAAACGAATATCGTGTTAGAAACCACGTCGGGTGTCCACTTCATACCCTTTCCAACAAGGTAGCAATGAAGTCTGTAGTTAGGTACTGTATATCCTACCCCACTGTGAAAAAGGCCTCCACGGAAAATAACAGCGTAGCCGGGAGGAATATCCAATATAAGTTCTTTGTCACTTCGTGCATATTCGAAACAGCTAGGGTAAATGCGAACTCGTGTCCCTGGTTCCAAGGAAACTAATACACTTGCAGGGATAGTACCACGGTACCTAGAGTCCACATCGTCCCTAACCGTTTGTATATAGTCCTGGCGAGGTTCTTGATCTGAACCTCCCTTACGAGAGTACATATACGAAAAAATACACGGCACGTAATTTTCATCGCGAACTGCTGCGTCTTCTTTAATTGCGTGAAATACTTTTTTCATAGCATTATTCATCCGCTTAACCCGAGACTGTGATCGATTCTCGTCGTTATCTTGACCACCAACTTGTTCAACAACAGGTGAGTACGTCCTCATACGGGCATCTTCTAGTAGCAACGTGACTGTAGCAGGATCAAGCTGTAGCGATACTACGGCATAACCTGATGACGAGAAAGCAGGACGCATGAATGTGAAAGCTGTTTGCAATATATGTTGGATTAGTAGACTATGAATATGTTACGCACATGATGCTAAATATACGATTTGCTTCGTCAGCAACGCTACTCGTCTAACAGAGCGTTGCCGACGAAACAAATCATACTAAAGTATGAAATTTCTATTGCCCAAAATTTATTCAAATGGAATACCAAACCTTCAGTACGTATGACTATATACTGTAGTAATACTAGTATACTAATTACTACTAAATGTTCCAAATCTTATATCCATTGAAATCAGGCGACGGTATTCAAAACGCAAAAATGAATATTCACTCACACCGTAGTCAGACGAAACCAACATTGTCATATCACTTATATGTAGCCTTGCTTGATTTGCAAAACCATACGAAGCCAATGGTATGGAATGCCATCTTGCGAGGTCAAAAGAGGCTAGAAAAGGTAGAGCTCGCAATGTTGTCACTTATATGTAGCCTTGCTTGATTTGCAAAACCATACGAAGCCGATGGTATGGAATGTCATCTTGCGAGGTCAAAAGAGGCTAGAAAAGGTAGAGCTCGCAATGTTAGCAGTGACATCATATCAATAGATCAACAGCATTCGTGCGTTCGTACCGTGTTAATAGCTATGCATTCTGCAAACGTGCACACAAAACCCCCACAATCGTTCCCATTGCTCTGTTGGGGTGTTTCGGGTGTAGTGGACACCAAGGTCCACCCTTGTCCATCAAATTGTTGCATGTGTTTATTCTCATATTCATCCTGTAAGTATCTGACATACACGGGTAAGTAGCTGCGGAGAGCAGAGTGGATTGCCTTACCGGTAAAGAAGTTGTAGACAATCATTTCCGCTGCCACCTAGTGAATCGTAGTACTGAATTCGTTTAGCTGTCATGAAGAAGACAACTAAACACCAGTGGTTCTAGAGGTAACATGTTAGTATTATAATCACACTCCTTGTACACGTCATTTCGGCAGCGCGTACCCCGTTAACGTGCACAGGAATGAAGATCTTGTCTTTCTCGAACAGGTCGTCCTGCACATAAACATGGTTACCACAATTGTCAAGCACAGCTGGCACACTTACATTTAACGTCCACCCGCATACTCCGGTGTAGTTGTACCCATACTGCGCTAGTATCGGATGGAAGGACGAGCTGAAAAAGTAGTTCTCTCTTTGCAGTGTTCTTGTCGCGACGAGATTCTTGTCTCGATCACTCAGAAGATCAATGTAGAAGTTTATGACCTATACCATAACAAATTGCAGTTAGCAATAGATCAGTGAACATTGCATGACACTTACATTATCTTCCAACAAGCCATTTGGCTGTAGACATTGCAACACATTTCGTGTAATGGAGATATTGTAGTTGGATATAATAACAACATCCGGTGGCCCACCGTTTAGGGTATCCTTAACTGTTTCAAGGTCTATGTGAGATATAACATGGTGCCTTGGTAGTCGCGATTTCTGTACTTGGGCAAGTGGCAGTGGCTCTGGCAGGGGCTTTGGCAGTAGTAGTGGTAATGAGTGTTGCCGTGGAAGTACCTGTGGGTTTAACAACGGCAGTGATCTCGAAAATGTCTGAAGCCATAACAGCGTCTGTAGCAGGGGAAGTGGCTGTAGCAGTGGTGGCAGCGCACTTTGCTGTGGTAGTGACCTGGGCTGTGGTCGTGGTTGTGACGGTCCATTCTTGAGCTTGTTCTGCTTGCGCGGAAATGTTGTTGGCTTCTACCTTTTTGTGTTGCCCGTTGGTATAGACTCTTGCTTCTTTCTTGTGACAGTTGACGTACGATCGAGAGCCAATTTCCGCTTCTTTTTGATGTCAGATAACCTAAAGTCTGGCGTAGACACTATATTCTCTTCATTGTCATTATGCGTAGAAACACCACCCAAACCAATACGAACAAGCGCACGTGCCACCTCTCGTTCAGATTTGTCTTCAAGATATCGCAATGCTTCTCGCTCTGCACGAAACCGTGTAGATTTCAGCGCCTCAGGCTCCAGGTACTGCCGGCGTTGAATGACACCAACTTTTTTTATCTGCAAGCGTTAGGGTACCGATGGAGCTCTTTTTCCAAAGCCAGTCTCTTGTACTCTGGTAATTTCCCATGCGTCATCTTGGCGATCTCCTCCACAAACTCGACTTTTTCTGACATGTCATTCTGAAACCC
>NBNE01000072.1:0-46558 GCA_002215365.1 Phytophthora megakarya
CGTAAATATCAAAAAGAACTAACCAACGCATGTCCGAAAGTCAGGACTAAACCCATGATGAATGTGCTATCACCACCGTACTTACGCTTTCGCTTGGATTCCAGCGGCTGCTTGGCACTGAACAGAGCCAATATTGTCACAAACGCACTGAACGATACCGCATCTTCGACAACATCTTCGTCATTCGTCTTCGGCTGGCGATCTAGAATCAATCGAGCAGCCAGTGGAACGAACGGCTGCGCTCGTAGCTCCGGCATCTGCAGCACCACCTTCAGCGGCACTTGCAGGTCTCTACTCGGACTGGTATCAGCTGCACAAAGCGCTTCTTCAGTCGCGCAACTTCCTGTCGTGAAACTGCACAAGTTTAGCGAACATTCACATGAGTCACATGGATAAGGTCCTACATGGCTGAATGAGTCCATCAGGGTATCTCAGCAACACTTTTCCAGTCTCTAACAGATTCAACCGCTCTTGAACAGTTAGCGGTTTAGCTTTGTCATTTCTCTCTCCATTGGCTTTCCTGCGTGCGAACATCTCAATTCTCAATTGAGCGCAACAACTTCAACTTGCATCCTTTCGTTTTGATTGGCTGAAAGTTTTGCGCAATCACTAGTCACACTAGTCGCACCTTCACTCACCAATTCCGCCGATCGAAGTACGTCAGCCAGCTCAGAGTCGAATTTGTGCCACACCCCACAACTGAGATCATGGCCCAATTCGTGGTGCACCACGGTTCTTGCCACTGCAAAGCGGTGCAATTCGACTTCGACGCGCCCAGCGACTTGGTGCAGACCACGTGCAACTGTTCCATCTGCGTCATGAAGCACAGCGGCCACACGATCGTGCCCAAGAGCCGCTTCCGCCTCCTGCAAGGCGAGGACATGCTCACGCTCTACACCTTCAACACGCACCAGGCCAAGCACTTGTTCTGCAAACGCTGTGGAGTGCAGTCCTTCTACACGCCACGCAGCAACCCGGACGGGTACGCCGTCACCACCGCCTGTGTGGACCCCTCCACCATCACCAGCGTCACCACCAACAGCTTCGACGGACAGAACTGGGAGGCGTCGTTCGCGGCCTCCGACATGGCCAGCTACTCGAAGGATTAGTGCAAATGGTAGCGTAATGGCTAGTTAGTGCCAATATGACGTTGAGGTCAGTACTTTTGAGTGCAGCTAAAAGTGGACAGTGAGACGATAATAAGAGAGAAAACATTGACGATGAAGGAGAATGAGCTCATGGAGTCATCGCCTACTACCCAAGTCGCGTATCATGAAGCTTCCGAGAAGGAGAGCGAGAGTCACGACGTTTTGCTGGCACCAGACAAGCCGCGGAAGAAGTTTTTCTGGTGGCACATGACCAAGAAACAGCGGATCCTCGTCATTCTTGGACTGGTGCTGCTACTACTTCTGCTTCTGTTCCTCATATTGTGGTTCGCTGTTATTCCTGCGGTCATCCGACACTACGTCAGAAGTGTGAAGCTGAGTGTGAACTACATGGACGTGGTACGCATTCCAGACAACAACACTATCACTGTCGATCTGAGCTTAAACATTCAGCACGACATCGGCATCGCTGCTACGACAGACAACACGACGGTCTCCATGCTTTACGGCGGTGCAGAATTTGCTACACTGCCATTCCCTGGACTCCGTCTCAAGACTGGGTTTCAGAACTACAACCTCACTATCGACGCCGATATGCCCATTACAGACTTAGAAGCATTCAATGCCATGGCAGACGCTCTCATGAAAGAATCAGAGATCACACTGACGTCAATTGCTTCGCTTGATATCAATGGTTTGGGGATGTCGTTCCATGATCTCAAGTTGAAGCGCGATTTACCAGTTGAAGGCTTCGTTGGATTCAGCGACCCAGAACCCGTGATTGAAAACATCGAACTTGCAACGTGCTCTTCATCGGAATATCTGATTAACATCAATGTGACACTGAATAACACAGCCCAAATGGGACTGGATGGAATTGGAGTGCTCAACGTGAGTGTGTACAACGGACAAGAGTATTTGGGCTACGCTCTTTCACAGAAACCGGAGCTGGGCATTCCACGCGGCATGAGCAACCAGAGCTATCGCATCACGATGGATGCGGACAATGTCTCCATCTCGAGTTTGATACTCTCAGCTTTGGCCGGCAGCGTGCAGTTCTACATCGTGGGAAATAATCCATACGTTACGACTCACGGTCAGTTCAAGGAAGCTTTGACCAATGTCAACATGAGTGTACCGGCTAGCGCTGGAGCACTCGCGACCATGAAAGTTGGTCCATCCTGCAATCTATCATCGCTGTTGTCGTAGCTTGAGCTAGGTAAGCTTTCACATTCATTAAAAGTACGTCATTACTTATTTCGACTGTAGTTGCTTCTGTATTTATTTGCTACAACGACAGATTTTGAACTCAATGCCATCCATAAAGATGACATTCACTGCAGACAACCTCAATCTTCGGATGATACCCTTGCAAAATTGTAAACGTTGGTGTCAAAAACTTCAGTTGAAGTTTTCAGGAGTCCTTCTCCATTTTCGTTAGGACTCATCAGTTGCTTATCAGTGATAAGTTATCACAAATGCTGCCACCACGACCTGGAATCCTTGCAATCCCAATCCAAACCCTCGACACAACACTAATGTACGACGCCCCAAGCCAAGTCTGCGTTACAATGGATGGTACAAAACCAAGCGAGTCATGTGGGGCAAAATCCCCAAAGTCGGCAGCGTCAACTTTTACGCGAAAGATAATTGTAGTGGTCGCATGGTTTATAGCAGCAAGAAGGGTACAACCTCCAGCTCGTATGCACTCCACTTCAAGAATGGAGAGGGCGGCGACACGGTACGCTACTTGTTGGTGATGGAGACCTCGCGCTATCCTACCAAAAGCATGATCCAGAAGTGTGAGAGTGCAAAGCTTTCAAATGAGGCACTTCCTTCCGACTGGGCTACACCGTCGAATTCGAGCAGTAACAGCGGAAACCTATCGAACAATTGGTTCGATGAGCTGTCAAACGAAGAAGACAATGGAACGCAAGACAGAATTTAAAAGGCTGGTTTATTGCACATGTACAACGATTTAGGTTACCTATCAAGAGTGTCACCCATTTTAACCACTTTAAATGAGCTAATGGTGCTGTATGAACAGGTTACCATAGTTTTGTAGTTGAATTGTTGTACTGTACGGTTTCAATAGTCGATCTTAGGCGACAAAGTATTACTACTGTATTCGATTAAATTTTATTAACACCGTTGTCCTCACCTCGCATTTGGACATGTTTGGGGAACCTATATTAAAATAAACAAATGAAAATGAATGCAGGACAGAAAGGCTGTCGTATGTGACTTAGGAAAAGAAATGCACTGCCATGACGACAGTGTGCACCAACCATATTAGGTTCGTTGTCTTGGCTGGAGGCTTGTAGAAATGGGATATTGGGTGTGATAGTTCCGTATATACACAGGAATATCTGGATTTTAAGAATGAGCACTCAATCCAATAGTGCTCGAGATCAAGGAATCTCGTTCTACAGTAGTTGACCCTTTCGAAATTTGCGGATCTTGAAGCAGGATGAAAGCTGTCTTAAATCTCGACTTTACTTCGGGGACTAAAGTTTACGCAGAGTTTCGTGAAACCTGGAAGTGTCTGACATTTTTACAGTTACGACTACTGGAAACTCACGACTGCTATTTCGTGGAGAAGCATGCCCGATGATGACTGGGTAATGTTTTACGAGACGGATTCGTGCTGGCACGGAGGAAAATGGTATTACATCTTGCGTGAAAAGTACAAAGGTCTCAGATTCGCCGATGCCTATCCGATCGATGATGATTGGAACAAGTAGAATTTTAAAAATAATGTGTAGTCGGTGAAGAAAAATAATACTTTTGAAGTATTTTCTTCATCGATCACACATTATCAACAATGATTGCAAACTCATGTATGACTATGAGAACAACGGAGAGATATTTATATGGTTTATAATCCAACGGACGATGACAACACCACCGCAATAGATGGAGGTTTATCGTCGAATTGATTGACTCTTCCTGATTGAGTACCACTGACAATGAAGTAGCTAGTTGTGTTAGGATTACCGTAAAAGTCGTAATGATAGAGCACTGTTCTGCATTACGATATAAGTTTTATTCAGGTTTATATCCTAAGCATAATTGGTGAAGTAACAATATAGTCGAATCAAATCAAAGGTTTATTAATTGCTATGGGTGTATCATTACGACTTTTACGGTAATGCCTAGTACATCACATCGTCAAATTCGGACCAAAAAACAAACTAGTACTTAAGTACGTTCGTACAATACGTATTTCACAGCGAAAAGCATTTGTTACCTATCGATATGGTATGATTTCGTATTCACGATTTTGCCAGCACATTGATAATGTGTTTGACTGCTACATCGCTTGCTCGAATCGGTTGTCCTCGTACCTAGTTGCAACTGTTTCCCTTAGCTTGGACTGCATTCGATTCCTGCCGTTTTTCGTCAAAGTACTCATTGTCATCGCGAGATGCAGTGTATTCATGAGTTGGATTTTTGTGTAGTGTTCTGCTCGACACTCCATCATGTTAGTTCTGGAGAATGCATATACTTCATATGCAACTCACCTCAAGCCTTCTGCAGTCTTTGAGGCAGTGCATTCACTGAAGAGGGACTCAGGAATTAGCGACCGTCCAAGCAACAAATTCGGTACTGACACGAATCGGACAGTTGCGAGTCGTTTAGCAACCCATTCGGTCAACATGTTAGCTCGGTAGATAACAATTGTCGGAAGACTCGCCAGCGTTGTCTCAAGCACAATGGTCCCAGAAACGGTGACTGCTGCATCAGAGCACTGTAACGAGACCAAAGGGTTACTTTTGCATATCGAACTTCGATAATCGAAGTGATAAAAATTCCAGTGCTACCTGAAAAAGCTGAAATCTTGTGCCTACGTCGAGGTCGGTTAAAACTCGGCACTTCACACGAAGAGAGGAGGCAGAAATGTGGGAAATACCACGTAAATCTGCACAGGCAAATGAGTCAGATATTGCACCTCCAAACGTTTTGCGAACTAGATATACCTCTCGCTCCTGTTCCAGGTTATGTGCTTGTTTGAATTGATCGATGGCGTTCAGCACCAAATGTGAAGACTTCTTGACTTCATTCACACGGCTATACAGTCACGTCAGAATGTGTACTTTGTGATGGAGCACATGCGAATGAACCATACCTTCCAACAAGCGCACATATCACAAACGCATCGGTAGGGATACCAAACTCTTCTCTGACTAGAGTCCTGGCGCTCGGTTCTCGTCCGTTTGTCGCCAATGTGCGAATCAACCAACCACGCACCAACACATTGGTCGGATCATAGTTGGACAGATCCAATAACGCATCCGTTCCGGTTTCAACTACTCCGATGTTGAAGGAAATATCAGACGATATTGTCGCGCTGCTTTCAAAGACTCCATTAGCTTCTAGAAAGTCTTCGGCTGCAGGATGTCCCACAAAATGGCACTAAGAGCGATTTGATTTCTCCAATTCCAGTTCTTCCTCTCCAGCACGAAAAATGTCCTCCTCGAAAGATAAGATTGTGAAGATGACATCTGTAGAAGCGTTTTCAACTCCGTGAAATCGAGCTTGCCTCGGTGTTTATAAGCCCTAACGGATGGAGCAACGTAGTGTGCCTTCTTTATGTGTTTGACACCAGACTTTTGTTCATTTGCGTGCAATGCTTTCAATACTCGGAAGGTGAATCCCTTCGAGTCAAATTGTAAGAACCAACTCCGGTTGATATGACTCAATATCATGAAGCGTATCTTGAATCCGCCGCTAATTTATTAAAATCCACCACATCACATCAGTTAGCATATCCTTAAACAGATTATTCAATGATCAGTTCATACTCGCAATCGTCAAATGTGCGGCACCACTTCCAGTAGCCCCATGACCGACAGTTCTTGCATCGGGAAGAGCGACTCAAAGTCTCCAGCTTTACACATCTGTGGTCTGCATATTCACATCAATACAACTTCATCAAAAGCGACTTACCCTCGGATACCTCGGAATTCCAGACTTTGCGTCGGTTGGTGTCGTTGCAATGCACGAATGACTTTGGCGCCGATAGCATCACCCGACGCTTCTCCAGCGATCACATAAAGCTTCACGGGTGTTAAGGTTGGTTCGGAATTAGGCAACGCACACACAGACAACCACCGCTGGTGGCGGAGCACACGAACGGAACGGGAGCTCCACATCTCTGAAAGTCTCCGAAGTAATAGTCGTGGTGGAATGAGTGGCAGTTGTGAAATGCTGGACTCGAACAACATATCATTTGGCAGGCGCAGCACGCAGGATGCTGCTCTATTGACTATCGACGGACGCGCTTTCGTCGTTGCATCTCCTGTCTCTACCTCGTCTCTAAGCGTGGACGTCTGCTGTCATCCAACTCGAGCTCCAGACGCCCACACCTCAAAACACTACCGCACTCACCTCTAATTCTTCAGCTCAGCCGTCTTCTCGTTGATGACCTTTAGCACGACAGGGTTCGTCACTTGCTTCACCTCCTCCAGGAACACAGTGCAACGCGAGCTCAGCTCCTTCTTGGCTTCCGCTGATACATTCTCCAGTTTTTGTGCCTTCAAAAGAGCCTGTAAGCACAACAAAAACTTCTTTTTGCGGAGAGCAATGTCGAACGCAGCCAGGTGCGTCTTCACATCGTCCGACGCGTAGCGCTGCAAGATTGATACGAAGCGCCATGCCTCCTCGAGAGCCGGCTTCTCAGCGAGCTTCTCACCAAACGGATCGTCATCCTTTGGGCGTGTGGGACCTGGGTTTGCCTTCGGCTTGCCATTCTTGGTAGCCTCGCGTTCCTTCTCCTCGACCTCCTTGTGCAGTTTGGCATTTTGCTCCTCCTCCTCTTTCCTCTTAAACTCAGCCTTGCGGGCCTTCGCCAGAGCCCGCTTTGCCTTTTTCTTCTCAGCAGCGGACATGTTAGCATTCGCTGCAGCAATCTTCGCTTCCTCTTTCGCTTTCTCCTCTTCTTTCTCAGCCAGCGCCTCATAACAAGCGATGGCGCCATTGGCAGCCTCAACGAAGAACGGACGACCATAGATCTCATCGCACAACCGCAGCATTTGAATGTACGCACGCAGCGTCATCTTGCGGATGCAATATGTGTGGAAGTCGAACTGGTCCTCCACAAAGTCGTTAAAGTGCTTTTCCACCGCGAAGAAGCGCTTGAGCGCAAGGCCGTACTTCTTCTGACGTAATTGGCTCTTTCCACACTCAATCTCGTACCACATGCACTGCATGTCAAACAGATTTTGCTGTGGGTCGCCCTCGTGGCGGGTGAATAGAGCGATAGTGGCGTCGGCCTCCTCCACACGGTCAGCGTGCAGAAGGTACTCGGTAGCCTTGTTGTTGATGTAGCGGTCTGCCAGGTCAAGCTTGCGGGCCTCAACCATCACATCGGCAGCCTTGTTCAGGTCACCCATGTGCTTCAAGATGCGTGCCTTACGTTGCAAGAAGTCCAACAAGGTCGGGTCCTGTTTAATGCACTTTTCAATATACTCCATGGCCTTGGCATGATTGCCGAGGCGGTCGTAGTGCTGAGCCACCAGGTAGTTCGTCCATAGCAAAACCTTTTCGGTCGAGTTGGCTGCAATTGCGTTGTCTCCCGCATCCAGTGGCTTCTTGGCCTCCAACGTCTTCAGATATCCAAGAATTAAGTCCTCCAGCACCTTAACCTTGTCCTTGTTCGCGTACAGAGGCTTCAGGTCCGAACCCAGTGACGGCACCTTCTTGTTCAGTTGTCTCTTGATGTACACATCGGCATACTTTTTGAATTCATCTCCACTCGTGAAGTCAAGCGGGAACCGCAGCGAGATTAACGATTGGGCACCAAATGTCGTCTTCTTCTCGGCGTAAAAGTCCGCTAGAGCCTTCGCGAGCTCGGCACCGTTTTTCTCGCTGGGAAAGTCAATCACCTCCGATGGCAACGGCGATTTCTTTTGCTGGGTGGGTTTCGACACGAACAGATCCCTGCGTTTGAGGATTGCGCACTGCATGCCACGCTGGAACTCGTAGTTATCGAAGTTGATCTCAACCAACTCCTCGAACAGCTCACGAGCCTCGTCATAACGCTCCAACTGCAGCAAGAACTGTCCCTTCTTCTGACGCCAAGCAAGTGTGTCTGTGATCTGCGCCTTGTTCTCCTCCAAATTGGCCAACGCCTTCTCGATATCTCCTGCTTCCTCCAGCAACTGGTTCTGGTACAAATAGATCTCACTGTCCTCGTAGTTGGGCACATGGTCTCCCTCCAGCGTGCTAAAGTACTTTTCGATAATGTCGATAGCCATCTGGTAGTTGCCCACGAGGTGGTGCGCAATGGCAAAGCCGATCCAGTTGTTGCGGTTGTTGGGCTTGAGCGTGAGCATGGTGCGACGTGTCTCTGCGAAGCCCTTGAGATCGCGCATCTGCACCTGGAGCAAGTACAGATCCCGGAGAATCTGCAGGTTCTCGGGGTCGATGCGGATGGCGTTACGGTAGCACTTGATGGCTTCGTTGTAGTTGCGGTCGGAGCGGTAGAGCAGTCCGAAGACGTGCCAGCACACGTGCGAGCGCAGGTCGTGGCGCAGTCCGTTCTTGACGAAGTCGTAGGCTTCTTCCTTGCGACCCATGCAGTTAAGCGTCAGGCCTTTCATGGCCAGCGTTTCGCCATGCTCCGGATACTTCTTGAGGATGGAGTCGGCGGCCTTGAGTCCTTTCTTGTACTGCTTGATCTCGTAGCATTTCTAGATTGGCACATTGGTCGATTAGTTAGCGGATTCTGACGCTTCTAGATGGAGATAGAGAACAAAACAAGCATGGATAGAGAGAGCAGAAGGAGGGGAAGATGGTACGCACCACGATAGAGCGGAACAGCGCGCTCTCCTTCGCGGGCAACTGCTTACTGCTGACCGCCATCGCCTCCACTCACTTGATGCAACGTCGGGATTTCAACTGAGCGGGTTCGGATCCGCGTGGGTTTTGACCAATGGAATACGCGTAATCGTCAACACGATTTCATCCAATTAACAGTCCGACAGGCGTAATTACGCTGATATATGGCGTAAAAACCTTCTGACACCCGATCTTTCTGTAGTGGCAGACGTCTGAGATGCTTCTACAGTTGGGAGGAACAGGCATGTGGCGGTGGTGCTGCCTCAACAGTTCTTCAGAGCAGAAGTGTATTCTTGGCCATGTAAAAATGGATTATCCGTCTCGGAAATACAACGATCTGAGCGGGTGCTCGCCGCTCTGCAGCGAAAGACTACAGCCCGCAAGCTGCTAATAGGCTGCCGCTAGAGCAGATGAGCAGAGCCACCCTCACTACCAGTGGCTCGGTGCTGCTTTCCCAGCTGCACCATAGCCGACGCCGCTTACTGCGTCTTCTCCTCAATCTTGGCCGCAATCTTCTTGGCCGCGTCTTCTCCGCGCTTGAGCGCCGAGTCGATCTGCCCCACGTGGGGAGCCACGTACGGCTTGATGAGCGTGTTGTAGATGACGTTGGATCCCTAAAGAAACGAAGAAAGCGACTGTTAGTCGATTGCGTAACCTCCAAAGAGAGAAGACACTAACGTACCTGAGTGCTCGGGTGGTAGGTCCACACGAGGAAGGCAATCTTAAAGAAGAAGTAGAAGGGGATCCACGACAGGAAGAGGTCCGTGATGGACTCCGTGAGGTTGAAGAAGGCGTAGACGACCCAGTACGTGAGCCACTGCGTGTCGTCGCCCGTGCCCGGCGTGTTGATGGCCTTGAACGACATGTAGGCCGGGTAGATGAAGCCCACGAGGCCCACCACCAGCTCCTCGCCGCCCACCACGAACAGCAGGATGCCGGCCAGCAGCGCGCCCACGCAGAAGATGTAGAACTTGTCCACGCCCGTCTGCTTCTCCAGCTCCACCACCTTCTCGTACCGCTCCAGCTTGGCCGAGATCTTCTCCTTGTACTCCAGCAGTTTGTCCATCGTTTGGGGCTTTAACTCTTCGACCTCGGGCTTCTTTCGAAAGTGATGGCGGATTCTCCCCCTCGATCCCTCCGACCAGCATAGCCGCTGGTTTTGGTTTTAGCCAATCAAAGCTGGATCGCTGCCATGTTGAAGTCGTACCATTGGTTGAAAAGATCCTTCTCTCGGAGTGATGGTGGCGCCGCTTCGGTGGCAAACCACCAACATCTTGCACAAAGTATGCAACTGAAGCCACATCCGTTTTCGACCAATGGATTTCTTCCGACCATCAGCACCTGTTTTCTCAGCACACCACGTGTGATTGGCTGAAATAAACTACCCCCTTCAACCAAATACGATCGGCTTTCTCAGGTGGCACGAAGAAAAGCTCAAGCCTCAAGTGCGTCACGTCCGACCGAATTAACGGCGGTTCCAGCGCATAACGCTCGCTTCTTTGTGTCTTATCTACTCGCCACGTCTTTTGCTTTGAGTTTCCCGTTTCTTGCAGCTTCTACTTCCCTCTAGAAGCTGCGAAATCGCGAAATCGCGTCATGTACAGCAGAGAAACCTCCAGCGACGCTGCCGCCGTGGATCTGTCGTTCTCCCAGATTCTAGAGGCGCGCAGCACGTTGCACCAGCAGCAGAGACGTCGACGCAAACCTCCAGCAGCTTCTGCACCCGACTCCATCCCTCCAGCGCCGCAGACTCGTCGCTTTCCACCGCCTCGAAGCAATCCATCAGGTTTCCACAAGACTGAGGACGATGGAGCCCCCGCGTACGGCAACGGCATGCTGGACTCGGTCTACGAAGGCAGTGAAGATATGCTGGAGGAGAGTGCGGAGCAGGAGCGCAGAGACAGTGTGGAGGACGAGGACTGGGCCACGGGAGACGACGGACAGCTGGGCCAGGACATGTACAGGTTCGTGCAGCCCCGCAGACTGTCGTCGTGGGTGCAGGACGACGCGGTCTTCGCCTGCTTCAAGTGCCACACCGTGTTCTCGCTGCTGGTTCGCAAACACCATTGTCGTGCTTGTGGACGCATCTTCTGCTCGTCCTGTTCGAGTCAACGGGTCGTGATTCCAGGAGACTACGAAGCCACACCAACAGCTCCGGCGTTTAACTCCTTGACAACGAATGCCAGCGACTTGATTGGCAATATCAGTTGGTACTTGACGTCGTATTCCAGTCCGAACGCGGCGGACATGAATGGCAGCACCATTCGACACTCGCAGTCGTTTCACGACTCGGGGTCGTTGAGAATGACACTAGAAGAAGAACAGGAAAAGTTCTTGAAAGACATACAGAGGCTGCAGGAAAACAATGTGATTACGAAGTTCACGCCCAACCGGGGAAGGTCGGGGAGCGCTTCGTCGTCGTTGTCGAGCAGTGGAGTATCGACCGCTGGGAGTGCACATGGATCCATGCCGGTGCCGGATGGCAGCGTCACGCAACGCGTTTGTGACGACTGCGCATGTGCACTGCAGCAGCGAAGACATCATTACAACACAGTGAAGGTGTTTGAGCTGTGTGAGTTTGACCTACAGGAACTGCGGACGTTAGGCCAAGTGTGTCGCAAGTGGCATCGCGCGACGATCATGTGTTTGTCCATGTTTCGCCAGATCCAGTACTATTTGCCCACACATCGCCTGTCGGAAAGAGAGAAGAAGATGTTGATCATCAACAGAAAGTTTCTTGGTGGTCACACGAAATGGCTGCTACAACTCGTCAAAGCTGTCGATTTCTCGGAAGAAAATGAAACGGAGCTCTTTATTGCGAATATGACAGAGAGTGATATTGAAAGTCCTACCTCCGCTCGACGGCGGCACGAGGAGAATACGCAACTAATTGACGACGTCCTGGAATTGCTGCATCAGGATCGCAAGCATAAGTGCATGCTAACGATGTGTTCCCGACTCTGCAAGCCGAAAATTGGTAGTGTCGACGCACTAGAAATCCTAGCTGACGAGACAATTTACAACCAGCGACTGCGTGCGATGGCCGTTGACGCATTGCTGAAAACTGCCACGGAGAACGAGTGGTGGAGTTACTTACAAGTACTCTTGCACAGTCTAAGCGTGGAGTCAAACGCGTCTGGAAGCAAGCTGGGACAGTCGCTGATTCGCCAAGCCCAGTGTGACATTCGGTTCTGCTATGATTTATATTGGGGGCTCACGGTTATGGCAGAGGATCCGAGTTGTCGCCGGAAGTTTGATGGCATGAAACAGCGGTTACTGCTGACACTAGCGCAGTTCAATAACCAGTCCTCGAACGGGAGGTTGGTAGAATCACGAAAATTGGTCAATGACGATATTGCGGAGCAACTTCTTCGTGGCCAAGAGTTGGTTGACTTGTTGTGGAAGATCCCGCCGCGTATCCCAGTCGAAGACGTGCGTCGAATTTTGCAAGCAGCTATCAAGAAATCATCTCTTAGTACGTCGACAGATGGGAGCAAACCAAGTGATTCTAAAGTATCACCAAGCATTGAGCAAGAATGGCCGCTTTTACGACTGCCTGTGGATCCGCAGGTCAAGGTCAGTGGCATTAACTACGCGAAAATTGAGGTGAAACGGAGCGCAGAGGCACCCATGATCATCACGTACACGGGCGTCGATCGCGAAGAAGAGGAAGCTGAAGATTCCGCTGATGCCAACGCGGAGTCACAACGGAATACATGGAGTCGCCGTACCCAGAAGCTACCTCACTATCGACTCATGTACAAACGAGACGATCTCCGTAAAGACTCTATCGTGCAGAACATCATCAACGTCATGTATTTGATTTTGAAGCAAGAAACCCGACTAGACATTCCGCTCGTGACGTATCGGGTTCTCCCCACAAGTAGCTTTGACGGGCTCATCGAAATCGTGGAGAACGCGCACACACTTTACTCCATCATTCGTGACCATGGCACGATTATGAATTTCCTGCACCATTACAATGGTCATCGCACGCTCAGCGATATTTCTTCCTCATTCCGTGAGAGTCTGGCAGCGTACACTGTGATCACGTTCCTCCTTGGTGTGGGAGATCGTCATGCGGATAATGTGATGCTCACAAAAGATGGCATTTTGTTTCATATTGACTATGGTTTTATTCTGGGCAAGGACCCGAAGCCACTACAGCCTCCGATGCGTCTCGATCATTACATGATTGAAGCCCTTGGTGGCACCCAAACACAGCAATTTGAGCAGTTCAAGCAACTCTGTGTGATCGCTTTCAACTGTTTGAGGAGGCATGTCAGTCTGTTCATGATCATGTTGACGCTGGTGGTAAAGGCCCTTCCAGAGATCACGGATTTCGGAGTGAACTACACTCAGAGCGATCTCGAAGCTTTTGTCATTGAACGATTCCTGCCAGGTCAGTCGGACGACGAGGCAGCGACAGCGTTGATGTTGCGGATGGAGGGTAAGCTGAACGAACGTATTGGTTTGAAGCTCAGCGACTTTGTTCACGCACACTCAAACGAGAAGACCGTGTCAAAGGGTATGACTTCTGTTGGCTCGTCCGTCAAGATCGGTGTGGAGGCTGTCGAAGCTACAGTTTCCACCGTTGCGAGCTCGCTGACCAGCGGTGCTTCGTCCATATACAAGTACATGTGGGGTGGACCTGAACGGTAAACACCAGCTTGTAAAACCAGACGTACAGAGGAGTGTGGAGGTGGAGGTAACGTGCTGAGGAAAACTGTACGCATTTTGCTTTGGGATGTGGTGAGTGAACTGCCAATACGCAACATTTGATTTGAATGTATTCTCGTTGAAACATTGATATTCGCTGGCGGAAAATATCGTTGCAATCGGCAAACAAAAATGAAACCCGTTCAGAATTGTTTTAGAACTGAGGGATCTGAATTTTGGGAACTCCAACAATATTCAACAGATAGAAAATGTATCATCCGACCTACTTTGGATGAAACCATTGTCAGATTCGTTCCGATGTCGTCGCTTGAAGAAGGTTTCGAGAGCTCGTTATGCCATTTTGACGATAAATCATACTACTTCAAAGTATTCATCATCACTGTCCAAGGTTACGACGCTGAAGTGCGGTTTATTCGCCGTGATGATCTTGTGTTTTGGGCATAGTGTCAAGGTGATCAGTAGCTCGGTGGGATTCGTGAACGTCATTGCAGTCGATTCGATAAGTGTTAGTTCGGAGATCAGATTAAATAACCCCTTGTGGAGCCAATACATTGATACCTACTACTACTAGTAGTATACGTTAGTGACCAAGGTGATCAGTAGCTCGGTGGGATTCGTGAACGTCATTGTAGTCGATTTGATAAGTGTTAGTTCGGAGATCAGATTAAATAACCCCTTGCGGAGCCAATACATTGATACCTACTACTACTAGTAGTATACGTTAGTGACTTCCCCCTCGGCGAGCAAAAAAACTGCTGTTGCTGCTGCAGTCCGACGTGCTCCAGTTTTGGTGCAGAACGAGAAAAACATGCTCGGCCAATCAGAGAACCGGAAAAAAATATTGACTTGCAGCAGAAAAAAAATCCTACTTGCTGCTGCGCAATTGAGAACCCCTAATTACTCAGCGCCTAATTTAGGCCTGTCAACACCATCGAATTACGAATATCCAATTCCAGTATCTTCGTCATCGTACGTACCACCAGTAGTGCTTCCGGTTTGGTCAGACCCATCAGGAAGGCTGTCACTCCAGTTAGCCGAGAGTCCTCCAAAAGAGCCTTCATCGTTCATCCATTGAACTTCGTAAGTAGCGTTGGGTTGGGTCTCGTTGGCGCCCAGAGTCGTAGTGTCAAATAATCCATTCCGGATCAAGTTGCAGGTGTGGGAGATCGAAGTTGGTTTTTTGAGTTTCTCTTCAAGCAAAGCCGCTTCGTTCCGTCCCAGCATCATGGATCGAATGCGCTTTGGGTGGCCCTCATAGGGCTGTCTTCCACTGACTTGTGTTCGTGTCGATCCGGTATTGAAGGTGAAATAACCATCTCGGTAGGTGCAATCTGGTGTTTCGTAAAAGGCGGCGACTTTGTGCAACGGGAGATTCTTCCAGACAATAGCTGTCACTTTCGGCATGTTGGGACAATTGAACGATCGACAGACGTAGTTGGTCGGATTGATATAAGTGTCATGGTTCCCACCTTCAAAGTACAACATTAGCCGCGGCAGCCTGTACAGGTCCATGGCGAGAACAGTACAGTCGTATATTTCAAAGGGATTCGTAGTTGTGAGCAAAAGAGGATATGACGTTCTAGACCAACATGTACCTCTCGCTGTCTTGTATGATGATCAACTGCACGAATTTTTATTTTTCAGCCACCATCACAATTCTGCCTATCGTTGATGCTGCAATGAGCAGTGGATGGTAAGATTTCTTTAAATATTACAAATCCATTCAATTCTAACGGGCTGGGCCGGCATAACCATTCATATCGGCTGTCATGGCTTGATTTACTACACTGGGTTGGTTTGCGACGCAAAGGGATTTCTTTTTCTAGTTTAATACCGCGTATGTTGTTAGATGCATCTTTGATTGACAAATTTGGCGTGGCAACGTAGTAAAGGCGTTGGAAAAGTGCTATTCTACGCGGACAACCTGTTTTAAAGTTGTTTTGATTTTTATTACATTGAAATAGGAGTATCAACCAAGAATGGTGAACCCAAACGAAACCTTCAATCTTACCAACGTTTTACTAGCACATAATATGTAATATTCAGACTCGGAATTAGTCTTCTAGCGAAAAGTGGCCCTCATAAGTAGAAGATTATCCTCTTGAGCCGGAAATGTGCTAACTTACAGATAGAAACGTTAAATTCTGGTGCTTTCGTTTGAAGTTGGCTCAGGAATCTCGTCGAACCAGTTTGAGGACAGACCATATTCATGGTCTCCACTTCCCGAGGATACGTAGATGTCCGTTTGATTTAACGTAGTATTCTCCTTGTTGCTTGGGCAATTGTCCAAGTAGGTGATCGACGGTTTAGCGGACGAGCCAGAAACTACTCCAACCATCATTGAGCGGATCGACCGGGTTCCTTTCTTGAATGTGTATGACCCCCCAGCAGGGTCCTTCAGAGTCGAGACGAAGTTATATTCGCCCTTTGCATTACACTTGTCGCTCTCGTAGTAGACGGCATATTGCTTTGCTGCGAGTTTTTTCCAGACAACATAGCGGGTATCATGCCAGTACGAGCAACTGCCAAACTGGAAGCACATGTACGGCTTTGGGTTCGTGTACGTCACGGTAGTGGAGTCTGTAAATTGTACTCCCAGATGGGGGACTGTCAGATAGGGTGATACCATTTCACCACACAACCGGAGGGTAAAGTGCTTGATCACTCGTGGGCAAAATTGCAAATGACCGCTTGCATGCATGGCGATTGTGGCGGCCTATGATGGTGTAAGCAACCAGATCGAACCAATAATCTATGTGCTTCTGATAAATCATGATTGTTCCATATTCGATGTACTTGCACTTACCGTTATTGCATTACGATATGGAATTTCCATATCAGAATACGGATCCTCATAGCGGTGGGTGTTTTGTCGTTGCATCGATGCAATAATCCTTATTAAGATGATTGCAGCGCATTCACATGATATGACTTAGAATTGAAATATCAATAGCTGCGTTTAGAAACGTGTTTCATAACACTCACTGCATCTGGATGCTGTCGATTGCACACATCACATGTTGTTAGATGCATCTTTGATTGACAAATTTGGCGTGGCAACGTAGCAAAGGCGTTGGAAAAGTGCTATTCTACGCGGCGGACAACCTCTGTCGATTGCACACATCAAATGAGCAATACTCGTCTAATAGCGTTTGAAGAAACAACTTATATTAGAGCGTTTCCAGCGTAGAGACAAACGGAGACAATTAGACCATACAAATACTTCAAGTACTTGATATTTTGCTGTGAAAACTTTTGTCCACGATACCTTCTCCTCGAATATTAAGAATTTTCAAAGCAATAACTACAACCAACAGTATACTTGAAGTAGTTTATTGAGGAGGCAGATCATCGGACCAATTTGATGAGAGCCCTCCTGGTTCCGATGATGTTTCGTTCTTCCATTCGATCTCGTCGCTAGCGTATGTAGTCGTTCCACTCAGTAGGTACTCAGTTTCATGAATACTGGCGCGCTCCGTATTGCAAGAGGTGATGATCCTTGAAGGTCGGCGTGCGAAGTCATTGTTTGCTCCTATCATGAAAGAGTGGATGGCTTGTGGAACTTTGAACGTGTGAGTGCCATTCACTTTTGCCACATCCGAGATGTAGAAGTACTTGCCCCCAGTGCGACAGGTGTTTGTTTCGTAGAAGATGGCGAATTTGTCCTTGGGAAGATTTTCCCAGGAAATCGACGTAGCAAGTTCCCAATGTGAGCACTTAGTTATCACCAAACATTCGAAATCGGAGTGACTCATGTGCGCGGCCTCGAAATTTCCTTGGAAATATACTGTCAGTTTGGGTAGCGTCATGGCAGCGTGAAGGTGTTGATTAGAAGCAAAATGAAAAGTGACGGAGTTAAGATAATCGCTATATGGATGCAAGTGTCGTTGACTTGTTAGTATTTTCGAACTCCATTTCCTAAATATTAACTTTATTATGGTTTTGAAGCGCATGTATACGGATCATGTCGAAAGATTCTGCATTATATTCGTAGAACTCATTGCGCCATTACCCTTGGCTCGAATTAGTGGTCATTATGTAGAGAGATTCGTGGCCCCACAATATTCAAAACCTCCCACTGTATTTTATTTCATCCAGCGAACCTGTCTTGTCCTAGTGGAACATGCTAATCCACTTCAGATTGCCGTCGAAAAAAATAATACGGGAATACCATACTTCCTGATTATAGACATACACTACCCTGATTCCCGTCGCGTTTTCCACATCAGTAATTTTACTAGCCACTAAGGACAATAATATGACACAAAAGATAAACTTCAAAGAAATTTGCAGGCATCGTTATTAAACTGCTACCATAAATGTCAGTTTCTTGCCGCATCCAATTGTCAGCGACGGATGGATTATCAATCAAGCAGAGCTGCAGTCCAGTTTGGCGATAGGCCACCAGCAATTGCAGTGATATGGCCATCCACCCACTCGTCCGAAGAGCTCGAAGAGTCAATCTCGCCGAAGTCGGAGCCATTAACGGTGGTAGACTCCATATGGTCGGGCAGGAGTTTGCAATCGTGATATATAACGTGTGGACGGCGGAAGTAGTCGGAACCTTTTCCAATCATTATCGATCGAATCTTCTTGGTCTTCTCAAACGGAACCCACTTGTGGGTCGCATGCGAGATATAGTACCATTTCCCCCCATGCCAGCAAGTATCCGTCTCGAAAAATGCTACGAACCCGTTCTTGGGAACTTTCGACCAAAAAACTTCATTAGTAGGCGTCCACCAGTCACAACTGTTGAATGTCAGACATTTCCAGTAATTGTCAAAGTCGTGGGAAAGTTTAAGCCCGGAAGTGAGCTTGACGTTTACGGGGAGGTATCTCACCATGCTTTAACGGTCGCGGAATTCGAAATGGACAAATGTTACAATGTTATCTACGGTTGTGATCTACAACTCGATTCTCCTCGCGTTTCGAGGTGCTCCAAACCTGACATAACAGCTTGTTTTGCCGCATTTCAATATTACCTATTTTTGCTGGATCGCACTATATTGCTGTAGACCTCAGCTTGGGTACGATCAGCGATAACCACACAAAATAAAAATTAAAAGAAGATGTAGCAGTGCTGCTACAGCTCGTGCCATCTTTTCAAATTCATTCCATTTAAAAATTTACCCTGATTTTTTATTATTACTTATGTAGCTTCGATAACTAACCTTATTGGATGGTATTTTGATTTTTAGTGCGCGCCATCCATAGCAGCCAATTTATTTTTTGAAGATGTTGTAGTGTCATACCGAAGAGCGTCAGATTGAGATTGAACAGTTTGTAGGGTTTGCACCATGTTCATACGACATTGCTGGATTTCTTTGTCGAGGCTACTGGTGCACGTTAAAGAAGCATTCTCCCATACTTCATCTTTGACAGACCGAATGCTGTGTTCCCGCTAGTATAAGCGTGTATTCATTACGAAGTCTAAAAGTTTTTCATCGTCTGTCGTGGTTTACTACGACGATGCTGAATGAGGGGCTAACCCCTTTTAACATTTTTTAAAAGCATTGACATATATCTTAGTCACAACACTGCGGCGCTCCATCTTATCTACCTAAGTACTTGACTAATTGCTTGGAGCAACTGCGATTGATTTTCATCACGTTCTCAAACAATGCCACAGTAATTCAAGTATTTTGAAGCGGTTCACCTCCCCTAAACTACCCCATGTGAATCGAGGTGGCTGCATCGGTCACGTTCAACTCAAAAGTTGCATTCTCAAACAGGCCTGGGGGTAGAGTCTGTAGGTGACCAAGAACGGGTCTTGTCCAGCAGCCGCGGTCGATGTCAGTCGCTCCAAGCGTTTTCGAGTTTACTGCATCCAACTTCACACTCACCATCATCGACCGAATCGCCTTAGAATGTTCAAACACATGAAATCCATTGACGTCACCTTGCTGAGTCGAGTAAACGTAATAGTTGCCACCACTGTAACAGTTAGCTTCCTCGAAAAACATGGCGAAGTTATTCGTAGGGAGATCAGTCCAAATAATCTCCTTTGCGGGGTGCCATTCATCGCATTCACCGATCGAAAAACAAGTGTGAGCTGGAGGATTGGGGTTCTCCGCCAAAATGCCGTTTTCAAAAATTACTTGGAGATTCGCCATGGCACCTTTGGTAGTTGGGCGCAAAACGCGAAGTAAACTGAAATATGAGCAGTTCGATACCAACGTTAAACCGAATAAACGCATCCATGCTACACTGCGAGCCTGATTTCGGTTTTACTGTCTTCAATTCCATATCTTCCGACATCATCTACCCACAACATTCAGTAGCAACTAATCGGCTAGTGTTGTCGAACATTCGATACACGTAAAACAAGTTTGTTGGTGCAACTTATCTTGTCAAATCGAAGCCATCCTAACGCACCTCCCGCCGGTTTCTACCTAATCGACCTCGAATGTGATGAATTCTAGAATCATAATTGTCGACAGAAAAAGTCGATGACAACAGGGTTGCAGTGGGATACGAGTAGGGTATCTCTACTGATTGTGACCAGTATGACGGAATTAATTACCAAATAAAAGTGGCTATCAGAGCCAAACATAATTCAAGACGGACCACGTCAATTTACTCGTCGAAGCTTCTAAGATTCGTACCATCCATTGTTTATTGATTACCGCGGCATATAATTTCACAGGAAACCGATTACACTGGGAAATCGACTGGCTCAATTGCTGGATCTTGCTGTTCGAGAGATTGTATATCGTGTGGTCAACCATTTTCTTTCTGAATATTCAAGTGCTAATGGCATGATCGATGCAAGCACCATTTCTCATTCACCTTTCATCAACACAAAACTGACGAACCAATGGCAACACCTGGAGCACTACCGCAACTTGACGTGTTCTTTGAAGGAGGACACCATATCACTTGGGTCAATCCCACCAACTACGTTTGCCGATCATTCAATTGTCCCAATATGCCCAAAGCCAGGTTTGTTGGCTGGGCGGATCTCCCGTTGCACAAAGTTGCTGCCTTTTACGAGACTCCAGATTGCACCTATCGGGATGGTTACTTCACCTTCAACACTGGATCGGTACGATCACAAGTCACTGGGATGCACGTGTTTGAGGGTTCTAAGCGAATTCGATCCATGATGCTGGGAAGAAACGAAGTCTCATTACTGGAAGAGAAACTCACTGCAACTTCCATCTCTCAGTCCTGCGACTTAATCGAAAATTGGGAACCATTTGACAGCACGATTTTCAATGCCAACGAGACCCAGACGAACGCTACTTACGAGTTTCAGTGGAAGAACAATAAATACTCAGGACCGTCATCAAACTGGGGTGATATTCTTCCTGATACACCCCAAAAGTCAGGAAATACTCTTGTTGGCAACTTCGATGACGAAGACGCTGGAATTTGACGTCGATAGAGTCGGTAGTAGTGAGGCTTACAAAAAGATTCTTTATTCTTTAGTAAACTTTATATGAGCACCCCCTAGAAGTAAATGATAATAAACGTTGTTCTTCAGAGCATTTAGTTTACACACGTTTCAAGTGATGCTTCGAAGTATTTGAGCGAAAGAAATCCATACTTGCATGTTGTTTAAATTTCCAAACTTAACGCTATGAATATTTTCCATAGGCAACGTATCAGCAACATAGTTTATGTTTCAAAATCGTTCTAAAGATTAAACTTGCATAAAGAGCCCCGCTTGCGGGGCTCCGCTCGGCTTGTGTTTCAAAATCGTTCCAAAGATAAGCAATACAACACTTTGAATTTTGATTTAACCTCTTCGACGAATAAGGGTGTATACTGAACGCTACCCAGCAATATTGCCAAGTTGCAGCTGGCAACAACTTACTGACCCACTTACCCGTTCGTGAAAACGTCAGCATAGAACTTGTACTCTTCTTCACCACTTCCAGACGCCGTCTCATTATCCCCCGACGCAGTCGGTTCAAACCAATTGGATGAAATGTCTCCATCCTCATGAGACCCAAGACTGGTCCACCCGGTTCCATTACCCACACTTCCACTCGTTGTCTCGTTACTTAGCAACTCTGCTTCTGCGCGTTTGGCGGGGTGATGAAGTCGAAGACACTCGCGAACAGGTTCTCCCTGAGCATATAGATTTTGCCCTTTTGTTGGACGAGCACGAATCGATCGGATGGCCCGAGGAGCTGAAAAAGTATGCCCATTATCGCCCTGCTTTCCAGGGAATTGATGATAGTGACCACCATGGAAGTCGCAATCGCTGTTTTCGTAGAAGAAAGCATCCCACAAAGGATTCATATTCCGCCACAAAACGGATTTCGACGCGTGCCAGTTATCGCACTTGTCAAAAGCGATGCAGAGGTATTGGGACAAGTTCTGGTACGAGAAATAGGACCCGTTCTGGAGGACGAGCTGTAGTTCGAAGGTGTTCGCATGCACCATTGTTGGTAGATCGTTGTGCGCTGGGAAGCAAAAGCAAAAATGACAAACCTAACAAGTTTTACCACAATTCGTTGGTGATCAATGGTATTTTGAACATCTTAGTACATGACATCGGTGGTAGTTTGCGTGGTATCTACGAAGGAGAATCATTGTGGGTTGTGATGATCGTGGAAATTTTGCGTACATGTACGGTGTGATGCTTTTTACTCTGGAATACTTAAGTATGCAACATCAAGTATGTTGGATTAGAGAACAGTGCAGCGTATCTTTGAAAGAGAATCATTGTGGGTTGTGATGATCGTGGAAATTTTGCGTACATGTACTATGATGCTTTTTACTCTGGACTACTTAAGTATGCAACATCAAGTATGTTGGATTAGAGAACAGTGCAGCGTATCTTTGAAAGATGTGTTTTGCAATGCAGCATATATTACATATATTTTGTTAGGTAGCCTCGAAATGTTTTGCCATTAGTAGTCAGGAAAACACAACAATCAAATTGTGTCATCAGTCCGAGCTTTATCCATATAGTGTGAAACCTTCACAGGAATCACTTTATATTATGGCGCTGTTTCTACTTACTAATGAAAACTTTGCTGATTTTGGAAAGCTCATCAAAATATCGATGTACTTTGGAACCATTTGAAGCTCAAAGGCGTTCAATTTCAGCAATTGTAGAGTAGCAAAGCCACCTGAAAAACTACGATGAATTGGCCCATACAGAGAGTTCGCAACCGTGTTATCATGGCCCTTTTGTCGTGTCGTGGAGTCACATCCTTTTGCTAGTGCCGTATGACGTTCAATTGTGCAGACGCCATCACAGTCGTTTGTTGAACTGGAAACCCCATGGCTTAGCTACAAATTTTGATAAATTACAATCATTAGCCGCGCATGTCGACTACGACTAGCTCGTGTCTTCTGGCTCCTATTTACGAGCGGTCCTCGACGTCACATCAAGTCTCTATGTGCACGGCGTCCAACTTCCTTCCGCCTTTACTCTGCATCTGCATCGTTTGCAATCCCCAGGTCCAGCGCACAAGTGCCAAGCAGCACAAACTTGCCACCACCTCCAACAACTGCAAGACCCTCACCACGAAGAACAAACTGCAAGGTGGCGTATCATACTGCAACAAGGCTTGGAACTCCCTCCGATGTTTCCAGTAGGGAGAATGTCCCACATCGTGTTCCAACCTTCTCTCGGCCAAGTATTCCCCACACCATTGCAATTCTTCAAACCTCAGTAAGTCCACGGCCGCCAACACTTCCGCAGTGTGTTCCGCTCCCAGTTCAGTCTGCAACTGCTGCTCCTCGTGGGTGATGTTGCCACACAGTCTGCACAGCTCCATCTTGCTCTGGTAACCCCAGAGCTGCACCGAGTCTTTAAACCCCTCACAACTGGTGGCAATTCCCCGTCCAGGAGCGCGATCCGAGTCCACTGGCCAATTTTGCAGTGGGAAGATCTGTCGAGCCTCTGCAACACTTCCCAGTTCACACACTTGCAGTCCTTTGGCATGGCAGAACACGTCGTTCATGCGCTGCTCGAAGAGTCCTTCGTGATCTGCATACACTTCCGCCTTCCAGGGGGTGTCGGGGCCTCGATGGGACGCCACCGACGTCAGCAACGCAGCATCTATGAGAGCTGCAACTGCCAGTGCAGTCGCCAATAGCTTCGCCGTCTTTAACGCCGCGTTTACGGGCAATTCCACCCAGTGGAGAGCGAGCAAAGCGCCCCCTAACACAGCCAATAGCGCACTCAGGGTGATGGCGCTCTTGTCCAGCGTCGTGAGCGTCAGCAGCACCTGCATCTTCTCTGGGGACGAGGCCTGCCGCAGGCTGAAGCCCACTTCCAGCAGCGGCAGGACGCCCAGCGAAGAGAGCGCTATGCCGCCCACCAGCAGAGCGGGGCGCTTCGCGGCCTCCATGAGGAATGGATTGTAGCTACTGGCCCATACAGATGCCAAGTGCGGCGCCTGTCGCAAGTAGAGAGACGCAAAGAAGACGCAGCGAGATGGGGATTGGCCCAAAATATTGATTTGCCTTGGTGATTGGCTGAAAGTTTACCTAGAATCTGGAAAAAATCCACGCGTTAGCATTGTGTGGCAGCAGCGTCCTAGTGATGATGCCCCAAGTTCGCGATGCCGACGACAGCACAGCAACTTCCAGCAGAGCACACGTTGTGGAGATGTATGACACGTTGCAATTTACAACCTTGACGAGCTGCGTCGTCTACCATCTCCCCACTGTCGTGCAATTCGTCTCCAAACCCGGCAAGATCCACCTGATACAAGGTCGGTGGTACGAAGTGTACTGGGTACGATGTACCCATCTGCGTATCTTGTGAAACGCTTTTGACAATGTGACCTGTGATAACTCATCGGTCATGAGCCATTTAACTGTACTACGCCCGTCGCTCGATCACGTCTAGGAACGGCCACTCCACCACAGCGACGTTGGCGCTGCTGTCGTGGATCAACAGCCTCGTGCTACCTGGCAGATTCCATCCACAGACACCCGTGACCAGCTGCTGGTCTACCCACTGGTTCAATGCTGGAGAGGAAGCAACTGCCGGAGCAAATTGCAACGAATGCAGCAGTCTACCCGACGCGAAATCGTACACTTCCAGTCTCGAAGTGATGGCACGTGAGCACACCACGAACACTGGTCCCCAACACGCTACCAGCGTCTGGGCTGCAGTAGCTGCCTTGTTGGTGCCGGCTACACCAGTACCTTTGGGCTTGGGATTCCCACTGAGATCCTTGCAGCTTAACAGCGTCTCCCACTGACCTGTTTCCGATGAACAGGTAAACACGTAGACGTTGCCTTTCCTCGTTGCCACTACGAGGTTTGTGTTGCAGGAAGAGAAACTCATGCTCGTGATTCGTGGAGCTTGTAGCACCTTCGACAACACGGCAGATCCAAACGTAGCGAGGGTGCCATCCTCGTGAATATGGAGCCTCCGTAGAAACAGTCGACCGTCCATACTACCGATAGCAGCAATGCACCCGTCGCTCGACAATTTCACCATGCAAACAGCAACACCATCGTGCACCCTTGCCACTGGCGATGGTCTGTGAAATCCAGCATTACTTTCACCTTCACTATCAATCACACCAGGTCGTTTATTGCACAGCGATACTTTATACAACGAAGCTCCAAAGGTCGTTCCCACAAGAAACACAAACTCCATTTCTTCCTCTGCAGTCCGATTCCTGGTGATGTCCATTGACGTAACACAATGCTGCATTTGCAGTCTCAGCAGCACCTCGAAGCCCTTTGTGCTATAGAAAACCACAGTCGCATCATGTGCCGTGGCGACAATTGCTCCATCGTTCGTCCAGCATTGACAGAAGCTCGAGAACTTCTCCACCACAGGCTGCAGCACTTTGACGATGCCCAATCTGCTGGCGCTTGGATCATCGTCATTTTGGAGTAATTGGAGCACTACCAGCTCTCCATCTGCACCAAGCACACTGCAAAGACCTCGACTAGCTGTGAGAGGTGCAGCAATCGTCCCATTCCATGTCGGGAACGGCGGGAACCCCTCGAGCTTGCCGGAGTGCACACGCAGCTCTGCCATTTGCTCGCTCCCTCGAAAGAGTGACCTGTGGTACAGTGAAGTGCCGTTTCTATGCAAGCATTACAGTACAGTACTTGTTTGCCCAAATCTCTGAGTATTCGACCATGAGATTCTGCATGGGCTCGAGAGATTCACTAACGGTCCATCGATCCATGCTTGTCGTCTTCATCTCCTCATCATCTTGGGTCGTTTTGTAGGTTTCGTATGGAGGGTTATACTTTGTGGTCTTCGGGTGACGAAATTCGAACACTTCACTTTACCACAGTTGCAGACAGAGGGTGCAATTCCCAAGTGATTTTCATACAAACAGCCGTTACAGTTGCTGGAAAAGGGGTTCTGTGCGTCCAGATACCCAAACATCAATTCCAGCGATGGGAAGTCGGCGCTAGAGACTCTTCAAGGCTTCGAGGAAAGGAAAGGCACCGGCGAGAGAAGTCATTACCCAACGAACCCTACCAAGAAGACAGCTACACATGATACGTGTTGGCATCAGTCGGGCACTGCGACGTGGTGGTGGCGAAATGCGAGCGCTGCAGTTGACACGTCGTATGCAAGTGCAAACAATTCCAGCAAACACTGTGAATCTTCGAAGTATTGCGCTGTTACAATACGCTCACTATGCAGGTGGTGAGAGTTGCAGTGGCAAGTGGAGCAACAAGGAATTGCTGGTTGCAGGGGCTTCGCTGACTGTGGTGGCAATTACTGGAGACAGTGTGCTGTGCGACGAGATTGGAGACGAAGATGAGTCGGTGGTTCGACGCAGCAACGTGTGTGGCAGCGGCGGTGACAACGAAATATCGACCTACTTTGATGCTGAATACGAACCGAAAAAACTGCTGGGCTGCGGTACTTTTGGTGTGGTCATGCAGTGTGTGCACAAACAGTCTGGACGCATGGCAGCAGTGAAGATGGTGCAGAATGTTGCAGGCAACCAGGAGGAAGTGGAACGGGAGAAAGAGGCACTCGAACGTCTGGAGCGTGCAGGTGGGCACGAGAGTATCGTGGGTTACGAAGGGTCGTACTACCACAACGATTTCCACTACATCGTACTGGAGTGCGTGCCTGGCATTTCGCTCCATTCGCACGTGGAAAGGCACCATACACTCGACCCCACGTTGTCATTACATCTCACGTCTCAGTTGGCTAGTGCGTTGCAATTCATGCACCAGTCGGATGTCATTCACCGCGATCTCAAGCCTGAAAACATCATGACACGCGTCAATTCTGACAAAAGCCGCAGAACAGGGAACACGAACGAGGATGTGACGCTCAAGATTATCGACTTCGGGTCTGCTGGACGTCTGTCGGAGCCTGAATCTGTCAACAAGCCTCGCAACTCTCCTCTCTCGGGAACCCGCTGCTACTGGCCTCCGGAAGTTCTCCAGCGGCAGGACATGACGGCTGCCATGGATATGTGGGCGCTCGGCTGCATCCTGTACATCCTCATTTCAGGTCGTCATCCGTTCGACCTCACCGGTTGCTCCACTGAGGACGAAGTTCTGCAGCGTGTGAAGACCGAACCTGTGTCGTTCCTACTCCCAGTGTGGCGCGACGTCCCCTCAGACACGAAGGAGCTCATTCGCGGACTGCTGAACAAGGACCCACACCAGCGACTATCGGCGAATCAAGTGTTGGAGCACCGCGCCATCATCAAGGCCACAAAGGAATTGTGAAGTAGTTGCAGTAGTGTTGTACTGCGTGTGCGAACGTTCATGTGCACACGTCGTCTTTATCTATAAGGCCTAACGCAGCCAAGGTGGTCAACATGGCTTCACCGTAACGTAAATTTCCGATTGTAATGTAACATTTATCGTGATAAAATTCATTTATAATGTAATATTCTATCGTGAATATTGTCTTTTGCATCTCTTATCCCAATATTTGCCGTTTGTTCAAGGGGACCAAGCCGAATGGTGCGTGCATGTCGTGAAGCTCGTGGCTCTCACTAACGTCTCGTATTCATATTGCAGCAACAGATCCAAGTAGCAGATGATTCCTGGCACTACCAGCTCCGACTGAAGGACGCGGTTCGCCACAGTCGCAAGTTGCTGAGGGAAAACCCCACACATCTGATCAAGCCCCCTGTGCTCACTCAAAAAGAGTTCTACACGGGGCTGGCAGTGCGCCAGGAGGTCTCAGACCCTGAGCAACTGAGTGTGGAGAAATACAGACAACAGCTGCAGGAACTAAACTACGAGGAGTACGGTCCGTCGCCCTCCAAGAGGCAAAAGGTGGTTTTCGAGAAGATCAACCACGTGGACGAACAGAAGAAGGCGAACAGGAACATTGAGAGGAGGCTGCAGAAGAGTATCAAAGGACACAATCGTTTTGGTGCAATTGGCTTTGGCCTGTTGGGGAAACAGTCGATTGCGATGGAGAAGCAGGTTGAAGCCAAACAAGTTGAGTCTCTCGGTTGTGAAGCCAAGGTATGTAGCTGTGGTTGCATTTTTGTGGTGCTTGAAATGACGGATGTATTTGTCATGTGGTGGCATTAGGAAACTGTACCTAGCAATAATGACTGCGACGATGGTAGCAAAGATGACTCCCCGACCCCAAGCAATAACATCAAACCGAACGAGATAAGTATCACGGCGAAATCTAGGGAGGAAGAAATTGCAGAGCTGGAAGGTGAGAGGCATTTTCGTCGGATTCCTAGACGTGCATTTTGAACTAACGATGATTGCTGAATACAGAGAAACTTCGAGCTCAACACTTGTCACGCACATTGGAGGCAGATCGATTGTTCTACAATCGCCTTGCAGACCGTGAGGCTAATGTAAGCAGATTTATGATGTGTTGGAGTGGGTTAATTGTAAGCCGAGTGATAACGCTTGTTGTGTACTTCTGTACAGACCATTGTGGAGGAAGTCCTTTTGGACGAAATTTACGACCTGGCTGAGGTAGTGTTTGATGAGGAAGAGGAAAGACTTCGCAACAAGGAGTTGCCACCAGAGCTACTTGAAATCGTCGAGGATGCATTGCATGAAGGTCCCATGGAAGAAGTCATCATTCAGAAGTACAATGTGGACATCACACGCCGTCATTTGCAATGCTTACTTCCGATGACTTGGCTCAACGACGAGGTTCGTGAAGATTTGTGTGTACATGAAGGTATTCGCTCACGTCTTGCTGCGTGATCGATGCAGGTGATCAACTTTTATTTCCAAATGATGAGCGATCGCGATGAATCTTTGGTCAGTGATGGCGTACTGACAACGCGAAGCCACTTCTTCAACTCGTTCTTTTACACGAAAGTGTCGGAAAATGGCTATAACTTTATCAATGTTCGGCGATGGACTCGAAAGGTAACCTGACTCAAGATTGTTAGTGAATTACTCTAGGTTAACGGTGGTCGATTGATTGTCTCGTGTACTGTAGATTGATCTTTTTGCGATGGACAAGATTTTTATGCCGGTCAACGTCGGCAATGTAAGTGCGCATCGCAAGTATCATGATCATCCCATATTGGCTAATAACATCACGCGCTGTTTTACAGATGCACTGGTGCATGGCTGTCATCTTCATGACAGAGAAGCGCATCCAGTACTACGATTCCATGCATGGGAGCGGCGCTGCATGTCTTAAAGTGCTGCTGAGGTAAGTACGCTTTATCACTGCGTGGTACCGTTGCATTACAGCTTCTTACGATCGTTTGGACTATACGTCAGATATTTACACGATGAGTCAGAGCACAAGAAGAAGCAAAAGTTTAACGCCGAGGGCTGGGAACTGGTAACTACCACGCCCGACACGCCACAGCAGACCAATGGATCCGACTGCGGCGTGTTTTCGTGCATGTTCGCTGACTATCTCTCTCAGGGCAGGGTGCGTTGCTCAATGTTAACTTCGTTTTCTTCACCAAACTAATTCCAATGTCTGCAGCCGCTGACCTTTACCCAGAAGGACATCCCGTTCCACCGGCATCGTATGGTTCTCCACGTTAGCCGAGGCTACCTTCCACTCGAAGAAGACGGGCTATAGACAAGAACGCTACAGAGTTGCAGACAATGACACAAAGACTTCAGTGTGCGATAACCATCGCTTTTGTTATTATTGACACTGGTGTCTTCATATATACGTGCAGCAGGAGCCTGCGCGTGGCTTTCTGCTTAGCAATTACTTGATCGTGAAGCCTTCGCTGCGCAGACAGGCCTTGTGCGCCTCGATGATGTCCTTGCAGTGGTCTTCGCCGTTCGTGACGATGCACAAGTCGCGCGCCTGCTTGGTGGTTGGACAGGAGCAGCAGATCTTCCTGCCAGACTTGCCCAGCACAGGTCCTTCGGTCACTTTTGCAGTGCATCCCTTCTCGGCCATTGTAGATCCGCTTGCTCTCGACGGTGGCTTTTCACTTCTGTTGGTAGACGACGCTTCTGTGTGACCAAGGAAGCAGGGCCTCAGAAAGACAAGTACCGTATGCTTCAGAAAAGAGAGTACCGTACGCGGCAAAAGCTGTACGTAATCAGATTTACCTCTATATTCGCATAAGTTTGAAAACCGGTGCCATGGAACCATCAAGTTCAGACTAATTTTCTTAACAGACATGCCTCCTTGAATGCATTCCTAAACAACCGGTATATGTTGGCTTGATGGGTGAAAGTGTCGACAAGCTAGCGACCCGAGAGACCACTTCATTCAATGGGAACGCTGGTCGGCTTCATGTCAACATGTTGTTCATGCAGCGATTGTTGAAAGACTTCAATAGCACAAGTATACATGCAGCTGTAGTTGTAAAACTTAGTTTCATTTTATCGGCAGATACAAATATACACCCACAGGCCAATGCCAGCTTAAATATCCTCCTCTCGACATCCTCGTTACGTTTCCTGGTTGCAGCGCGTGCATCGACCGTCCACTCGACGAGTACCGCAGTGCGTGCAAAATGTTCCCGGAACCGACACTCGATGCAAGATCTCGCCGTGAGTGTCGCGAATGTGGGCGACCAGGTCGCCCCGCGCTCGGAAAAGTACACCACAGAACGTGCAGTTCTCCCAGACCTCGTCTTCTGGACCGTGCGGACCGCCTAGAGATCCGCGGTCTCCTATAGACCCGGATCCGGATCCCGGCGGTGACGCCACGCGGGCCAACGGGATGTCGCTCACTCTGTCCGCATCTTCCTCTCCAATAAAGAGCATGTCGGTAGCCGTGACGAACGGGGTGGGCCTTCGGAACCTCGAAACCAACGACCCTCGGTCGTCTCGCTGAGAACGCAGAATCGCTCTGAACCTGATGGGGAACAACAGCGGTACCTGGTTCTTCCTCTTCTCCAGCGTCAAGAAGCCAATGGCCTTATTGACTTCGCGTCCCCCTCCAAGTGGGAACGTCTGTGTAAACCCAACCGATCGATCTGGCCAGAAGCAGCTTGTCAATGTGAACTTGGAGCTTGACGTGAGCGGCTTGCGGTCCGCGATCTGAATCACAAACACCGTCTGCTCGTCTCGTGACCGCGACCACTTGAGGTACTTGGACACGTGTGTGGCACGCAGATACTTTCCTGTGCTGACCGACACGAGCTGGACGCGCATGTCGTCGAGGATGTGGCGCTCGCGCACCTCGTCCACTGGCATGATCTGCACGAACTCGCTGTCAGCGGTCTGGCCGGTGCACTGCGCGTTGTAGAAGCACGGAGCCACGCTCTCCTTGTCCTTGCAGGTGACGTAGGCGTCGTAGCCCTGCCAGAAGAACTGCAGCGCCACGTGCTCGCGCGACGTCGTCCAGGGACCGTCGGTCACCGTCTCCACGGACGGGCGCTCGGCCAGGCGGTTGAGAACAGGCGCCTCCTCCTGCCGATCCTCGCCCAGGCTGTCCAGCGGGTAGAACTCGGCCAGCTCGTCCTCGTCCAGCAGCGGCGGCAGCTCCGAGACGCGCGTCTCCTGCATGATGCAACTGCTAACTCGGCAGCTCTTCCGCAAATGAGCCTGCACTCGCTTGAAAGAGATGATGGCCGGTGATTGCGCTCCTCCCGCGCGTGGATTGGACGAAAACATGTTTTGGATTATGAGAGCGCACGGATTGGTCAAAATCGAGCAGAGAACGGCCATGAGCGTTCCCTATTCCACCCCAGACGGGATGATGAATGTCACTTGTGCGAGGGAGACGCTACTGTTGTGAGGGACGTTTCAGATTCAGATGGCACTTCAACTACAGCGTTTCAGGCTTGACCGGAATGTATTGTTGCCAACAATACCTTGCATTGTCCGCTGAGACCTGGCCAAGTAGCACCAATTCCCATGCGATGTTGATACGAGATTGTACTCTATAGAAGTACCAATTTATCCTGCGTCCGCGTAATCACGGCGGTAGTGCCGCAGCGTGATGTCCAACCATCATGGCCATGCATGACACAATTCGTGCTGTGCTCGAGGATAGGCGCTTGTCAATCGTATAGTGCCGCAGCGTGATGTCCAACCATCATGGCCATGACACAATTCGTGCTGTGCTCGAGGATAGGCGCTTGTCAATCGTATCAGCTACCGGTCTCAACGTAACCTTCACCGGCCTTTACAGTTAATTTCGATGGCTTCGAGACGAACAGCGAGGGTTTCCCAGGCGCCAGTCTCAGATCGCCAGCTTAACTGTTTGCTTCACTTGCTTCGACCACTGGAGGGAACTAGCGACAGCTCGTGTCAAACTCTGTCGCAACGTCCATCACCTGCATCCAAAACCCAACAATCCATTTGATGACCACGCCGCTAAACTGACCAACTACAGTATCTAATCTCATGTGCAACACACCACTTCCATTTCAACCAAGAGCTGATGAGCTTGACGCGAGCGCTGTACCGAGAGCTCGTGGTCGCGGCGCAGATCCTGGACAGCCACGCGTCTCTGCGAGCGCTCGTGTCGACGGATCTGCGGGAATCTCCGTTCGCTCCTGGGTCCAGGGCGCGTCTGCCGCATGTGGAATCCTTCAACCGCAGTTTGTTGCGATATCTGGGTGGTAAACACTTTTATTTGCCAGATGCCAGACGCCCAACGCTGCTGCAACTGGTGCGTGAAGAGTTCCGCAATGCGCAGCCTACTGCAACCGGCTCAGACGGCATCGACACGGCGTTCGTGGCGCTACGGGCGTTTAACGACACGCTAGCAGAAGCCAAAGGCCTCGATCTTCCACCCATGAAGACACTGGAGACGTGGACGCTAGACGGCGTGCAATTAGCAGAGTACGATGGCAATTATTAACGTGGAGAGGAGGAAAACTGAGAGATTTTGTGGCAGGAACGCGGCATCGGGTGTGTTTCTGCTGGCTCATCCGCTGCTGGAAGGGATCTTCAGTCGCTCGGTGGTGCTCTTGACCGAACACAAGCCGGAAGGCTCCAAGGGCTTCATTGTCAATAAAGTGACGGACAAACCGTTGGCACGCGCGTTTCAAGTGCCGTCTCGAGTCATGCGAGCATTTGGAACGAGTCAAGTCCGCAGAGGAGGACCAGTGATCACGAGAAATGCAGAGGTAAGAGCTAAATGCCAAGGAAATACTTCAAGTACTAGAGGTTAACATTTATGATTGTGACAGGTTCTACATAGTCGAGCTGACTTTGGAGGGATGCGTATACCGACAGCCAACTTCCCTACGGCAAACGAACCGAGCCTCTTTGTAGGGGTGGACCTTGATACTGCTGCAAGAGCGATTTATGATGAAACTGCAAAGCAGACGGATGTTGTGTTTATGAGCGGAGTATCGGCGTGGTCTCCTGGTCAGTTGGATACAGAATTGAAGCAGGGATCGTGGGTAGCAGTGAAGGCACCTGTGTCTCTGGCACTTAATGCACCTGCAGAATTGTGGCAGGATCTGATGCGAACTCTAGGTGGCGAATATGCAGAAATGAGTTGTATGCCTCCCATGGAAGAAGAGTGAAGGTGTAGTAGTATGATCTCGTCAGCGGTTTTGAGCTGGAATAAAGCTAGAAGTGTCAGATACCAGGAGCAGTCTTGCGTTCTATTGATACAAGGTTGACATTGACAGCAGCTGACGTTTACTTCAGCTTTTTCTTTGCTACAAACAAGAAGAAACGCGTGACGAACGTGCGTTGAGTATTTGTCGGAGACATCTCTAAACACTGCAAAATCTCCCATTCCATCGGATCCTCGGCACCTACAGACACCCAGTCGAACATGTTTACACGGTTGCTCGGACTACCGAATGTCAGGAAGAAGAGCAAGCCGTCAGGTTTGAGAATTCTTGCCAATTGTTGCATGCTGTTTTTCGCATCGGTGAGATTGTCAGGTGAATCCGGTGTCAACAACTTCCAATTCGTTTCGTCCGCGTCTGTCTCGGGTTTGAGTAACATCGCATCCAAACAGCCTTTGTCAATCACGCAGTCCACAGAGCTGGATTCCCAGTCCTTCATCTGGGTAAGGTCTGCCTCAACAAAACGAACTCCCCACGCATATTCCTTCGAGCGCGTCTGCATTTTCTGAATTACATTTGCTGCGTAGTCCATAGCGACCACGTCCGAATAACCGTCGAGGGCCATTTCCGCAGGTAATCGACTTGTTCCCGTGCCGGCTATGAGTACGCTGTCACTCTTGGAGATGTACGAAGCGACCAGCTCACGAATGTGCGAATACTCGCAATACCAATCAAATTCATCTTCGCCATCGAACCTAGCCTCCCAATAGCTCTTCTTGCACAGCCCCATTAACGAGATTTTGCCAGCATACGGTCGAATCAGCTCGGTTCCCGACGCAACATTTTTCGTCGTCCAAGCCACTGAAAAAAGCTTTTGCTGCTCCATACAGAAAATCGGCATGACAATGAGATTGCTCTCCTCGTCATTTTCCCGAAGACTACACACAACCAAACTAGTCACCAAATAGCTCCTATGACAGCAGATTATAGCGTTGACCTACCTGGACCCGAGAGTATTAAGTACGTAATACGACATCTCATCCGACTGCGCTCCAAACCTAACAGAGAACGCCAGCAAGTGCAGATGACTTACAACAGTCGCCACCTCCTTTTCCACGTTGTTCTCCTCTTCTGTCTCCAGCTCCTCTTCATTTTCTTCAAGAACTTCGTGTATCATCTTCGTCATTTTACCGCGTAGAGCTTCATTCTGTCTCAATTGCGACTGCGCATCCAGCACCGATTGAAACTCCCACTTATGATCAACCCGCAGCACTTTCTCCTCCTTTGGAAGTGGCATCGTGGCCTTCACACGCAGTTTACGGCGGTTGAAACGTGTTTGAGACGTCTCGGACTCCGTTCGAGTCGTCGCCACGGCTTCTAAATCACCCCAATCGCCCTCGTTTTCATGCACACAGTCGTAAATTTGATGGTGGAGATGCTGCGGCGCTTGGTAGTGAGCCAGCTGCGGTAGATGCAGCGCTAGCCACGCCTCGCGGTGCATGGCGAAGGATGATACACAAAATGCACCACTGGCGTGCGTCAGCGCTTCTACGTCGCCCTCATTGGTTGAAATTGAGGAGCTACAAACTCTTTTCATTAGCTAATAATCGTCTGCATTTCTGATAAAAATTCTGAGAAGATCATTAGTCGAACGCGAAAAGACACGATAGAGATGCTGAAAGACACCGCGGAGCTGAAGAGCGTCATTTGCACTCTACGCGGCTTCACCAAGCTCCAAGCATTGTTCAGAGGCAACAAATGTCGTCGAGTGCATGTGAAACGTGCTCGCAACAATTTACGTGCGTTTTTTCGCTGTTTCTGCTGCAAAAACTGCAGTAATCCGATGTTTTTGACACATTTGATCTATTTTCATGGTTCTTTCATGCAGCCTGGTCTCCCTTCGTCCCTGCGAAGCTTGAAGCGGTTCACGCAATGCTAGATATCGCAGACTTGCAACCTGGAGAGACGTTGGTGGACATTGGCAGCGGTGACGGCCGTGTCGTCATTGAAGCGGCGGTGCAGTGTCCAGAGCTCAAAAAAGCTCGAGGATTTGAGTTGGACGAGGCTCTCGTGAAGCTTTCAAGGCGTCGAATCATGGAGAGGGCGTTGTTTGAGGAACAGAAGGATGAGAAGCCAGAGCAACAGTTCAGGCAAGAGAAGAGGGGTGCTACAGCGACGGCGTTGAGGGAACGAGCTGAGATCATTCATGCAGATTTCATGCAAGTCGACATGCGTGATGCAGACGTCGTGGTGCTTTTCTTCCTGCCACATGAGGATATTGCACGAACACTGGAGCAGAAGCTACGTCCTGGGACGCGGGTTATCACATACGTGTTCCAGATTGCTCAGTGGAAACCGGAAAAGGTGATTCGGACAGTCCCGTTCATGACGGAGAAAGGGTCTTCCTCGATCTACTTGTATAGAATCCCGAATGTTTGATTAGCGCATTTGAAGCTCCAGCCACGCCGAAAAGCTAAGAAGAGCGCAACGGTATCATGCTAGATAAAGCATAACTATTTTAGAAGATGTGGCTGGACGCGACCTTCTTGTCGGCATTTCTGAATTATCAACGCCTAGCGAGACTCCTGTTACCACGATGGACATCGGTTACGGTATTTGCGGACACAAGAACTCGTTCTCTACTGGTGTGAAGATTGGCAACTATGTTGAAGACCGTATCGGCGCAGAGTTGGCTCGGAATAGTTCATGCAAGCCTATCAACAAACACTCGGAACACTCCGCCAGCTTTATCCAACCTCGTGATATGCCTGACAAGTGCTCACACGCACCAGCTGAGAATTTAGTGGAACGAAATATGCTCCGCCAAGGACTTTCGTACGATCTCATTTTTGAACATGGCCGAGCACACGTTCCAACTGCTGCTGAGCATGTTGTCAAGTACACTCCAACCTCGCGCGATTATGGGAGTCGTTTGCCTGACAACTTGAAAGGAAATATCCCAAGCAGTGAATCTGAAAGACGCAAACAATTCGATATCAAGAGATCGCGGGAGGCACGGCAACAGCGGAACACGTACATGTCCACCTCACAAGCACTTGTCCCAGTACATGGCAGCAACTAGACGTTAGGCTTCTGTTGCTCATGAAATACAAACGCTTGCTTGGCTTTCAATATCGCCGCGAATATTGGACTATTATATTAGTCCACATATGAGCACGATTTCCGTCAAGTGATCTAGATCAGATTCTGCAACTCGATCTCGTGTCGTGCCAGTTCGCGCAGCATGGGTTCGTCGAAATATTTGCTTACGTTCACATCCTCACTCAGACCCTTGCGACGCCGAGTTTTCACCATGAACTCGCGAGCCAAATCGTTCACCGGAGCGGGCTCTAGCGGACGCAGCACGACGTTGGTGTCCAGCGGGTCACCTGGAACCACTGCCCAGTGGTCAAACACTTGCGTGATGAAAGCTTGACCCTGTGTAAACACTCGCAGATCTGTCTCCAAACCGAAAGACTCGATCACTGGCACGAAACCACGCACTGTGTATAACGGTGAACCGGCCTTGGGGGCATCATGTGTGATGTGACCACGTCGGCGACTCAGCACCTGATACAGCGAGGACACCGTATCGGCAGGGCACTGGATTTCAAGTGAGTACATGGGCTCCAGCATCCGTGGCGTGGCAGTGAGGAAGGCTGAGTAGGCCACACGACGCGAGGTTGGAATAACCTGGCCACCACCGCGGTGGATCGGTTCCGATGCGATGGTGGCGTCCAGGATTTTGAACTTTGTGTTGCGAATTGGCTCGTCACACAGAGGACCTTCGCGACAACTCCATTGGAATCCCTGCACAATGCTGTCTTTGATCATACCCAAAGAGGACTTGTTGACCTCGGTGGCGAGCGTATCATCAAGCAGAACATTGGGTCCATTGCTTTCTGGTCCAAACGCCCATACAGAACGAGCTGCAAGGGCATCCCACTTGTAATTGGTTTGGAAAAAGCTGGCAACTTCTTTTTTACTCATCTGTGACCACAACACGTACATGATAAGTTCAACGCAATATGGTAAAGATTCTTAAGTCCTTGATACGTACGTCAAGCTTGATAGCACCGGACTCAATGTCTTGGGACAAACCAGCGTCCAATGGTTCAGAGATCATGGTAATTTTGTTTTTCTGGTTGGGTGTCTCGGCAAAGCACCTGAATACACACGATAAACGAGCATTAGCTATGCGTAGCAACAGTAACCTAGGGCGTAAACCAGGTACTTACTGCACGGAGGACGTCTCAGCCACAGTCTCGCAGAAGGCCACGACAGGATCAGCAACCTTGATTTCAATTTCAGAATACATTCGTCGCAAGTCGTGCAAAATGCAGTCTGCCGCCAGTTCACCCGTGCAAAGAATGACGTGTTCACCGCTCTCCTCCACCTTAGTCCGAACAAGCGGGTAGCTTTTGCTGATTTTCCGCAGACCCTCAAGCATTTTAGGCAATTCAGCAGGGTTCAATGGCTCGACAGCAAGCTTCACAACTGCCGTGGTGGCAAAAGCAACATGAATGGGTCGGAAGATGCCAACCTCCTCATCTTGCAGTAGGTCCTCATCGGCATCCGTAATCGTGGCGCTTTTCGTAATCGAAGCATCCACTCCTTCAAGCAGAACCCAGTTACCTGCCGGAATGCGATTAACCTGAATTTTGTAGCGTCCCTGCGCAATGCAGACACTTTCAATGGTTCGTGTGCACATATCTTCATCGTCTTCAGCACTGTAAGCTTCTCCCAATACCTTAACATCCATGTTCTCCCGAACTTCTCCTGAGTACACACGACCGAAGGCACTGAATGTAGTACCGTCAGGAGACGAGTACAGCTTCACAATGTTAACCATCAACGGAGCCTTCGGGTCGCAAGACTGAATGCCTCGCACGATACTCATTTCAGAAGACTGATTGCCTGTGTAAATGTTCTCCAATTTAGCCTTCGCCGTCACTAGAGGAGAAGGAACGTGGTTCACAATCATGTCCATGAAGCCAGTCGTGACGTTACCGAAGAATTTGCCGAGCACAAGCTTAAGCAATGGGCGCGGATTCAGGTTCAATTCTTCCTTTTTCAAACGTAAGCCCATCGCACGCAGAGACGTCGACAACTCCTTTGGATCACCATTCAGCACTTTCGAGTACATTTTGTACAGCGGTTCAAGCACAAATTGGATAAATGACCGCAGTGCACCAGGGTACGGCTACGCATACAAAACAAAACGTCGATAAGCACAAAACAACATTTTCAATCGGCCAAACAAACTTACCGATTTCTTCGTGAACGTCCGCGCCTGTGGGTTGAAATACTTGTCACCCCAAAAGCGCTCCGCCAACGCCGACGGGGGAACACCAGGATACGTCTCAGCGTAGATCTGTGCAAACGACTCCAACGTAAAGCTCCATCCATGTTGACCGGATGCAAAGCACACGTTGCCAAGCTCCGGCGACAACCGTTGCTTCTCCTGGTTCGCCGGTGTGTTGGCATCAATGATGGCGTTAATCTCCTCAATCGTATGCAGCAGCTTGAAGTACGCGTCGGCAGGCGGCAACTTGAGCTCAATGATGAGTCGATCCACCTTGTTCACCACCAACACCAGTGCCACATTGGCCCTCAACGCTGCCTTCACGAGTCTCTCCGTCTGCAATAAAAGATAAAAGTCAGTAAAAACACTTCCATCTCTACAATTAAACTCACATTCATCATGACTCCCTCGACCGCGTCCACCACCAGCACAGCTCCATCTGCCACTTGCAACGCCGCCGTCGTTTCATCCGAGAAATTCACATGACCCGGACAATCCAGCACATTTAGTAGATAATGTTTGCCTCTAGATGTCGGCAACACTAAGGACACAGGGGCGCTTTTAATGGACACTTTGCGTTCTTGTTCGTCCTTCCGCGTGTCCGTAAACCTCTTCTCCACTGCCGGATCCCACTTCTGCACGTGCGTCTGCTGCACCAACAGGTCCGTAAACAGCGTCTTGCCGTGGTGCAAGTCTCCTACAACGGCCACGTGCCGCACCAGTTGCGGGTGGTCCATCAGACTGGCGAGGAACTGCGTGGAGTAGGTCGTTTGGGGCGCTTTCTGCTCCAGAACGGAGAAGCTTTTGGTCTTGACGGGCTCGATAATAGGCGTCTCGATGGTCTGTGCGTCCTCCTCCATCACGAGCGTCTCGGCGTCTCCGTAGACCTCGCTGGCGTCGGGGTAGTACTGTTTGTCCTCGTGGAGGACGATTGCGTCCTCTTGGGGGGCGTCTTGCAGCGCCAGAGCGTCCACCTGCCGTCCCGCATCGTCCACCTCCGGCTCGCTCTCGTGGTCGGACGCTTCGCTCTCAGACGAGGACTCGGCCTCGCTGCTCTGGAGCTCCGGCCCGATGTAGTTGCCGAACTCGTCGTAGAGCGATTCCTCCATGTTGCAAAATGGCTGCCAGTGGATACGGGCGTTTGGATTGGGTGAAATTCGGAGAGTGGGAGGATGTGATTGGAAGAAAATGGAATTTCTAAGTGGACACTTGAAGACACTTGGAGGACACTTTATAATGCTAAAATTCTAGACAACCTGCTTCTGCGAATTGTACAGTGGTGTTGGGGATGTAGCGGTGTCGTGATGAACGTGCTGACTTCGTAGAAGTTGAAGAAGTTGAAGTGTTCGATGGTGTCGAGGTTGAAGAGATTGATGTCTGGATGGACCCGTACTGCAGCGTTGGTGTTGTCAATAATGCTTGAGAAATGCTGGTCCGAGGTAGCGGAAGCTTCTTTTGTAATTGCCAGACGTGGATGCAGCCATCGACACCACCAGACACGAGGATTGAACCGGAGCAACCGACTGCGAGAGAACTGATACTTGCGTCGTGAGCTTGAGGGATTTCGTAGACGAGTTCCATACCTGCTTGTTCATGCAACTTCCAGAACAGGATCTTACCAGCAGTCGTGCCTCCTACGGCGTACCTGCCGTCGCTGTCGAAACATCGGACTTGACCAGCTGTACGGATATCCATACACCAGAGCTTTTCACCACGGAGGTTGAAATGAAGCAGCTCGCTCTGCACAGTCACACAAATGTACGACTTGTTGTCTTGAGCAAATGCAATCGACGAAATTCCACCTCCTTGCACAGAGCTAGCTTCGACTCGGTTGCGTAGAACTGCTGCACTCAGGTCAAACAGATAAACCGATCCAATTCGAGTCCCTGCTACACCGTAGCGACCATCGCGACTGACGTCCAAGCACAGTACAGACTCTTCGCAGTCTGTGAAAGTCCGTATGGGGGTGGCAATGATGCATCTTGATGTGTAGCGCCATAGTTTAATGGTTGAATCCCACGAACTCGTAAAGAAACGGTCTTGCAGCACACGGATGGCGGAAATTCCATCCGAGTGCGCGAAGACCTTATCCAACACCAGACCAGTAGTTACAGAGTGCATGTACACGCAGTTGTCCCACGATCCAACCAGTACAACATTTTCGTCTGGCGACATATCACAGCATGACAAAGCGAACTCGCCTGACACTTCCCGAAATTGAGCAACATCCTGGGTTGATGACAGCTTCAGCGCGCTGTCTTTACTGGTCGTCAAAAGAAATGAGTCGTGCTGGGAAAGAATAGTGCTTGTGACTTCCCCGTTGTGCAGCTGGCTCGATGAAATCTGCTTCCAACTCCATGACGCTGACAAGCTATACTTCGTTCCCAGTCTAGATCTCCATCTCCACTTCTTGGGTGGTTTGCCTGAGCTTATACTTCCCCATAATTGCTTCGACAGCCCTTCAATTGCCATGGGCAGTCGCTTCCAGGGAGTCTGGAAACAAACTAGGTTATACCTGCGTCGATGTCTCCGATGGTTGTTAAACAAATCATCTCCCTCCGGCTCATCTTCGGAGTCTTCGTAGTCGTCAAAAGCACTGAGTATGACTTCGCTCCTTGGCTGAAGTCCAAAATCAGACACACCAGAGTGCGGGAAAGAGACTCTGCGCACGTGAGAAATGGGAACCCGTGGTGATAGAAGCAAATCGGGGGTAGCCACTTTAATTTTCCCTTCACCCTCATTTCGCGATGGGTGAGGAGTAGAAAATAACAACTTCGGAGTTTGGCCGAATTCTTGGATCTGCGATTCCAAAGAACATTTCTGCACAGGATCAATAATCGCTTCCAGATCCACTGATCCCTCATACGATAAATAATAAAATACTGTGCACAACAACAACACAGTGATGAGTTAAAGCCCTGTACCAACACATCATCCAATGCCGCACGTACAGTTATTAGCTTTGATAGCTTCTTCGCCCTGCTGCTTGCAGCCGAAGATTAAATCAATCCAATGATGTAGATGATTTGACACGTAATCACTCTCGAGCGCAGAGCGATTCGTTCGAACAAACTGTGTCGGATCACCATGCGCCCAAGGCGGAAGCTCCACATCATCTACACGGTCAAATTGCTGGGTAGTTCCTAAATCGAGATGTTTGGTATTTCGCAGCCATTCATCAGCTGGCAGGGTGAAGTCGAAGAACTCGGGAATAAGTTCCTTCACATCCGTGTGGTTCGACACACAACCATCCCAAGTACCTTCGATACTCCGGAATAATCGCTCTGGTGCATCAAACTTCCCACTTTGTAAACACAGCATATACTCAGGGAGTTTGCGAACCAGGAAATATAGCACATAACCAGGAGTTGAGTAGTGGCTACCATACAAAAACGGTGGAGGCATCCCTTCAGCTTCTTCACCGCGAGGCATCATCTCGTACCTCGCCTTGAAATACTCGAGGCGTTCCTCATCAAGTGCACCGATAGGTTTTGTGAGATCTCTATACACTTTTGTATCGTCCAAATTGAGTTCAGGGCTAGTATAGTCACATAATATCCACGGGAAAACTGGATACTGTGTAAGATCGTTTCGTGTTCGGCCTGAAGCGTGATTGAGGAACTGCAAATAGTCAAAATTGGAGAGCTCCCGTCGCTGCCACTTGCGCATCATAAATTGTAGATCCCTACGACGACAACGCAGTAGTTCGGGCTGACCCACCATGAGGGCATAAAAATCGTCACGCTCCTTGCTGGATTGAAACGAAAAGAAGAAGCTGTCACCATTGCGCAAGTAGATTTCCAGTCCAATCTGTTGAAGTAGATAGCGCCGCTTGTAGACCTGGTCGATGTTCGTATATTCCCAGTTCAATACAGGGTCAAATACATTGTTGAGAGGTGCCGGCTGGAAGTACAGTCGCAGGGTTGTCATCATGAGGCAGCCTGGAAATTTGAGCAGCGGTTCGATGCGATCTGCAACGCAACCCGTGTCCATTAGCAGTCTTTCGCGAAAATCAATTAGCAAACTTGGATCAAATCTGTCGGTCAACCTTGGCGCCAAGACCGGAGCTAGCAACGTCTCCTCTTCAGTCTTGGTCAGCATTCGACGAGGCAAATTGGCCACTTCGTAAATGACGTGGATGCTCGCAAGGAACGCCTCGTACGCCACATACTGTAGCGTGAAAATATACTTGACCGGCATTTCTCCACCCAGGCTGCTGCTGCTACTGCTGCTTCGGACATCACTACCGCAGCCAACCTCTATCCCCTCTGTTGTGTCCTTGTAGATGTAAGGGTGATCAATACCTCGTTCTCGCATCTCAACCACCTGCTTGGTCTGGAACGTCAAGTACACTATAGATACGTTGGTAATCTCGCTGCCTGCTTCTTCTGATGTTGTTGGAGGCTGCAAAAAGCACTCGGTCACAGGTTCTGCTATCATACAGCGGAACGGGAATCGCAGGATCGGGAACTGGAGGTCTACAGGCACGAAAAACAATCCACGAGTGCAAACTTTGATTCTTCCTTGTACTTTGCGGTGCGTGAAGGCATTTGGCTCCAGATATCGACATGCACCATGGTCCTGTGGTCAGCAACTTCAACTTCAGTTTTGGATCTCAAATTTTATACTTTGAGAAGCTCATATAAAATTAAAGAAACCACGTACATCAAGGAAGAACTCGCCGTCTTCGAGCAGCAGGAGACTGAAGCGTGCTGTCTGTGCATTTTTGGTGCTACGGCGGCGTCTGTCCATGCCTGTGAAATTGATATAAGACAGATCGAGGCGCTAGGAGAGTGACAATGACGGGATGAGTCGCGCTGTCCACCTTTGTCCAGTTGAATTTTGGTTTGTCTAAATTAATACTACATGAATTAGTCGAAGTTCGGTACAAAAGTGGTTGCCGTATTACAACGTGTATTGCCAACGCAACTTGTTGGTGGTGCTAATCCATAACATTCACCTGATTAAAAAGTTAAACTACGAAATGCTTGTCGAGTTACCAGCGACTCGACTATTAAATTTGCGTTATGAATGACTACGACTTGCTTATACATTTGTTTGTTTCACTCTTGACTTACTACATACTTGTGTCCCTTTGACTACTAACTAAAACTAGGTTTGGATGATCATGGTACCTGCGGGAGGTCGAGTGCACTGAAGCTGCCTATCCGCATACAGCAGTGCAACTGTTCCTTCTGTCAGACTCGAGAGATCCGAACGGAGTGATCTCGTCGCGCATTTCCTCCTCCGGTTCGAGTTCAGGGACTGATGGGAGAATGCACGTAGCTAGTGTAGGAGCAGAAGTTGACCGTGTGCGAATGGGAGGTGTGTTGGTGTAGCACTCGCCTTCTCCCACATACGTGAGTCTCGTGAGTGAGTGCACCCAATTGCGCTTGGAACTCTTGGTATCTGCTGTGAAAATGACTCGCTCGCCATTCGCTTTGATGACGTAGAACATGAGGCCAATCTGTATCGGGAGTGAGGCGCCGAAGAGAGCGAATTTCTTCTGCATCGACAGCGTCTGACAGTCCTGCACGCGTAGAATCGTGAGTTGCGTCTTCAAGCCCGAGTGTTTGGCCGCATTGGCAGCAGAATTAAACATTTGCAGCCGATGGCCACGCAACAAGCAGTAATAGCGTCTGTTCTGGAAAAACGGCGCGTTCACCTGCAAACTGAGGAATCCTTGCTCCAGAATCGTGTCTTCTGGCTGACCGGCAAAGCGGGATTGGAGCTGTTTAGCGAAGACTTCCATCTCTCCCAGCTCTTCCTGTGAGTAGTGATACTGGGCCTTTTCTTCTGCCGTGTAGTCAGGCACTTCGAACTCTTCTGCATCTTTCTCCTCGAACTGCACGCGCTTCTTGCACGTGTCTTTGAGTCCCATGGCTTCGATGTACGCGCCCCACTTGACTGCGAGAGAGGACGGAGACTTCTTGAGACTGGGCGCCAGAGGCGACGCAAGACCAGCTCGCCGTGTGACGGACAGTTTGAACGGCGAGTGGTGCGTCTCTTGCTGCTGCTTCTGGTCCTCGGGGCTCTGGGCCTCGCTGCTGTGGCTCAGGTCCAGCCACTTCTTCAGCTGCGCGCGTCGGGACTCGCGTCGCTGGTTCTCGCACTCGAGGCGTCGAGCTTCTCGGACGAGGCGCATGCTGCTGTTGACTGGCGTGGGTGGGTGGAAGACTGGGACGATCGGCAACTGCGACGTCCGTGAGGTGCGGAGAGGTGCTGAAAGGTCTATCCGAGTGTTGTGTGCTCGATAAGAGACTTTCGCTGCTCGCCTGTGAGCTTGGCGTGACAAAACGAAATGAGGCAAGCCGGCTGCTGTTGAAGAAGAGCTCACAGGCCTATACAAATTCCAAGTGTTCGTGTCTTTTTTGCGGGTGCTGGATGTGAACGAACGAAGCGAGCGTTTCAATCAATCCTGTGTAATTTGATATCTCCCGAAAATAGATGTTAGCAGAATGTGGAAACAGCTGAAATGAACTGCAAATGAGCCTCCATTGGAGGATATCCCTGTGAAATTCAGATGGGTACGTCAATCGACGCAAAAGCAACATCCCCGCTTGCACGAGTTTTCGCTGCCGATACACTAACAACAGGAAACTACAGAAATACAAGCACGTATTTCTGAACGTAGTTGAGAATGGCAAAAGTGTCAGGTTCTCGACAGTGCATTTTTGACTTATTGTACATTCTTCTATATTTTGGGAACCGCCGTATGGATACAGATCCTACGATAGGACGACTGTATGTCTTGCGCAATTGCAAACGTGTAGCGAGCCCGTTACGCGAGTCACGCGAATAATGCTAACGCTAGTAGCTGTAGTCACGAAGTTCGTCTAGCAAGCTTCTTGCATCCAGGAACTGGCGCTGGAAAGCGTACATCTTGGCGGTAATCGATCCGATGGCTGTGTCCCACATGCGGCACTTGCGAAGATACGCGCCACATGTCTCCGGAATCAGGACAGCATACTGAAAATGAGTTAAATGACCGACTTCAACTTTGACTTGGTTTTAGTAAGGGAGCTACCCAACTTCAAGTCTGAAGTGGCCGTAAGCAGCTATGTTTGCAAATTTTATTGCAAAATTTTTATTATATTTTCATGTAAAAAGCTGTTTCTTGCTCAATTCGTCGTCATGCTGTACACACCAGTATCGCGATAATCTCAAATTGAGATTCTCAATCGCGCCAACACTATCAATAGAGCTCTCATGAATGTGAGAGGCAGAGTGGAAATATTTCTTGGCTGCCAACCTAGCGTGGTTTTGAAACGCTCATCACTCGCTCCCTAGTAGTGTACGTCTACAAGTATAACTAGTGATACTAATAGTGAATATAGTATAATTGAAATGAAATGATTAGGTCAATTCACGAGTAATGATACTTTGGCTAGCTGCTTGGCGTGAAGAATGTCCTCTAAGGAGAAACATGTAAGTGATGGTCGGTATTTGTCCAGTTACTAACCTATAACAGACTGTTTACTCGATCGTTAATGTGTTTGGGAAGATAATTGCCGCTGCAAATGTACCAGTGCTCCTCAAAATGCTGTAGTGTCATGAATCGATCACCAACAAATGCCCATCCAGCATTGAACGACGTGTCGGAAACTTTGACAGTCCATCGTATACAATTATCCTTACGACGGTCTTAAATACCTCGATATGATCGCTCTTGATCTTATCCCATTTCAACCTTCCAACCGGCAGCCTCCAAACGTCATATTCTGTATATGACGTTTGGGGGGTTAAGGAGCATATTTTTTAAAGCACGATGTTAGCGTCACAGAGTGGTCGTACTTAAGCGGGAGAAA